>JAPYZO010001359.1:0-43089 GCA_030522905.1 Torymus flavipes
ATGAAAAAGAAGAGGGAAGAATAGATCCTCGCACTTATAATACTGCTAAACTCCTTAGTTCGTCAAAAGCAAGCCCCGAATTAATGTATGTAAATAAATGCAAAGTCCGCAGCTTTACGAGGGCTTATACACTGAAACATACAGCTATACACGAGTTATTAAAACGCTCCATTGTATAACCAACAGTTTGCATGACTTTATATATATACACTTAATATAACACATGTGTGATGCTTCTTATGCGACAAAAAGGAGCAACTCTTTAGGAATAATTAACAAAAAGCGTATATGTGTGAGGAGGAGCTGCTTTGAGTGCCATTCGCGAAAACGCGGAGTAATTTTTAATTAACACGTCGGGCCCCGTACGTTCGTAAACACGCGTGTTAAACGCGCGCGGGGGGAGGAGCTGCGACAGTTCATTTTCCCGGAACGGAGAGAATAATTAATTCATCCTGCTAAAGCCAAAGCTGAAGCGAAAGATGAACAAAGCTAGCAACTTATATGCTGCTATACAGGTGTAGAGACAAAGGATGGGGACGGGGCGGAGGCTATAAAGTATGAGAGCGTCAAATTAGTTAGACTAGAGGTAGTACTCACCTTTGCCGAAGGGCGCGAGCAGAAGGTAATTCACGAGAGCGGCGCCGGTGTCGTGACCCATGAGTGTGACCCTCGTGGGGTCGCCGCCGAACGCACCAATGTTCTCGCGCACCCACGTCAGGCCCATGGCGATGTCGTGCAGCGCGAGGTTGCCGCTCAACGCCGAGTCCGCCGAGTCTGTTATTGGCTTTGTCCTCAGGAAGCCTGCACATGTTTTTCAATAAGTATATAGCAACATTATTCTGACGTTCTTCTATAAACTACTATATTCGTTCTCTGAGCGACACGCTTTATTTCTTTTTCAATTGTAATATAAATATTTTCAAATAACTGTCTTAATTAAATTGCGTATCAGTTTTCATTTATTGAGTAAAATTTATTATTGGCGCTCGTAACAATATATGCGTATAAGGTTAAATGAATGGATTTTTATAAATTTCAAATGGTTGTTTATGTTAGAGTAAGAAACAAAAAGCAATACTTCAAGCAGTGTACCTAGATTGCAAACTTTATTTTCACACATTGGATTTAATTTCTCTATGAAAAGAAAACGCAGCGTAGTCAACACTGTTCTATTTTAAGAACTATAATAGTCTAACTGTTCAACTGCAGTGAAACTCAATAGTCCAGCAAAATTTAAGGAAAAAAAAAATGTTCCATCTCCAGTTGAAGAGCCCGAGGAAAATGGAGCTTGCAGAAAAGTTTATGGCGCAGCGCTTAGCGCACAGGAACTTAATCGCGCATAATTATAGAAGGGCGCAGAATCCCGAAAGTTTGACCTTGCCGCAGAGGCGTGGCGAATACGCGCCTACGTAAGGAAATTGCAGTTGGAAGAGTTTTTGAACGTATAGGTAAGCGGCTCGGATGTCTAGGTGCGGTCATATATAAAATGGGAGAGAGAGAGAGAGAGAGAGAGAGAGTTGAGGCTGGGCTGTATATACGTACCGAGGATCCCGAGGCGATAGTTTAGGGTAATCACTATGACGTGGCCGGCGCTGGCGAGGACCGAGCCGTCGTAAATGTTGCCGGTGCCCCACTCGAAGCTCTCACCGTGGATGTAAACTATCACCGCGTAAGGCGCCTCCAGTCCTCGTGCACCTGCAACACACATACGTATACACACGTATATATATATACATATATGCCTCGGTATTAGGATGGACTTTATTATAACGCTGGCGCTCCTTCGGGAAATCGCATCAGCTTGTCACTAGCTCGCTCGCTCTCTCGAGCGCTAGCACACTTACGATCCCTCATTAATATTCTTCCTGCGCTCGGCCGTATCGGCAATGCGTTTATGCATACGAAGTATTTTGGGGATGGGGCTGATGTGTTGCCCCGGGTTGATTAAAATAAACCGTCGAGGAGGAGGAGGAGGCCGAAAAAGCGCGCGTGCGCTTGCATCTCCTAGTTTCGTATGCGCTTTTCGTATGCTCCACCTGGCTTTGTGATATTTTATAATTAATATGTTTATGCTAAATTTCGTTTTTATACGTCCTGGAATGCGCGCATGTCAAAACAGTCGGCTCGAAAAAGAACTCGCATGCATTATCATAATTTATGCGCTACATAAATTAACTCGGAGAATTATATCAAATTTAGCAACAACATGGGACACGAGACAACGTGTAGATTAAAATTTCGGTTCGAAGGACGTTTTTGGCATTCCGAGCGCGTATAATATAAAGCAGCTCGCGAAAGTTTTAATCTGGCGCAATTAAATCGGCGTTATACACACCGCTCGAGGTGCTGCGCCACAATATCATTTCTCGTAGATCTTTGGGTCTGGAAGGAGTTCTTTAGGAGAAAAGAGACCTGTTACTTTTCCCCCAACGAATGCTCCTTTAATTACTACTTCATAAACGATATCCGGCGCAGCTCAAAAGTTCAGGAGAGGGCTGCGAGGGCTGCAAAAATCCAACCGAGAGCCAGCTGCTGGCGCTGGACATTTAATTAGCCGAAGCTGAAACTCTCTTTCTCTCTCTCTCTCTCTCTCTCTCTCTCTCTCTCTCTCATTCTTGTTCTTATACTTGGATATATAGGCGTCGTCGGTAATTGCGCACGCGTACTAGCGGCATTTTTCCGCTTGAGGATAAAGTTAAAACGAGCGATTTAGTCGTATACGAAAATTCATTAAGGCGGAGGCGATAATTTACACTCTTATTGCCCTCGGAGAGTCTCTGCTCTAAGCGACTTCCTCGTTATGCGCACGGCCGATTACTTGAATTTGGAAAAAGCGCGCGAGAGAGTTGGCGGAACAGGAGTTTAGCTTCTTTTTCGCCGTGTTGTCGAAGCTGCACTAGCAGCACGCGCGCGGCGCGAAGAAAAATGGGCTTGAAAAAAGAGAGCCAGCGAGGATTACGCGCTGGTAAATCGAAGAGGGATTCTCGTTATGGAGAGATTTTCCGCCTCCATCCGGCCGTTTTGCTCGCTCGACCCTTTTTTCCGCTCTCTGCGCCGATATATACGGACGCACGCCATACTGTGTCGGGCCGTGCTCGAGTCCTGCTTTTATTTCGCGCTACGTTCTTTTCAAGTTGCGAAAATGTTTTTTTACCCTCTTTTCTCTTGTTGATGAAAAAGTTGAACAAAAATCCCTAACCGAATGAATCACATAACAAATTCAAACGCAAACGTCGAGAGGAAATTTATATAAAATTGTTGCTTAAATTAATTTATGTTTATTTCGAAATTTCAGCTAAATCCGTATTTATAAAACCTCGTGTTTGCATGCGGACTCGCGTATTTAAATATTTTGAGAATAAAATAGAGTGCTCGGTTTTTTCAAGGCACACCTTTTGGGCCTGGTTTATCCTACTCTTTGTATCATAAACATAGGAGAAAAATCATGTACAATTAAAAAGGTTTTATAGTGACACCCTTTTTTAAAGTTTGAAAATTTTTAAATAAATGCAAAAAAGGCCTTTTTCTTTCACTTTTAGCCATTATTATTCACTTTTAATTCGTCATTTTTAATTGTCCATAATTTTTCTTTCGTATTATGTGGCTCAAAAGGTTTTCCTAAAAAAAATTTTTATTTATTTTTGTGACGGAGTTATTGGAGTTTTCGCAAAGATTTCGTCATATATATGCAATACCCGATGAAACAAATCAGACAAAGGACTTGACTGTCCACGTCGCAAATGAAAAAAAAGAGAAAATTTCAGAAATTTCACGTTACGCGCACAGCCCTCTCTCCCCTCATTGAAAGGCTGTCAGTGCTAACGAGAGTAGATTACAGAGGTGCACAGAATGCGCACACGCAAAAATAAAACCTATAAAAGAGGAAAATTCTTCATTTAAATCAATTTTAATTCAGAAAGCCTGTAACCGACAAAACAGAAATTTTACATTTACTGCGGCAGGCATCAAGGGTGGATTTACAAGAGGAAATTCCCCGTATTTTCGAATATTTATTTCTTTAATCTTGGAATTTTGAAATTGCGGCTTTTACAAAGCTTTTTTATTCCACTGAATATTCAAACACAGTATTATCTTTATTTGACGTATTTTCATAAATTATAATTAATTACACATTAATTCAGAATTTCATTCATATTGAAATATAGCTGCACTCTGGTACCCAATATTGTATAAACATTTATTTATAACTCGTAGCTCGTAAAGTAAACACACAGCGATCGCGAGTCACAATTAATTTATTACGTGACAATTTGGTAAACTACGTGCACATTTCTTTCTCTGTTTTATTCTCGAAAAAGAAAATCGAAAAATCCAAGGGTGCAATAACTCATGGTGAACCGGTCCTGCACGGTTATACACGCATAAACTGCTCGCTGTAAGCTCTTGCGAGACGCTCCGAGCTCGGCCATTAGAGTGAGAGAGAGAGAGAGGGAGGTTTTATTGGGTTCGTGAAAATTGAATTTCCATCGACTACGGGGTTCCGCTAACTTTCCCCGCGTCTCTCAGGCTCTCTCCGCTACCGCTTGTAAACACGCGTTAAAATCAGAGTTGCCTCGTTGTAACTATATACGAGCTTTTTACGTTACTTCGCTGGTAGAGTGCGGAAGGCTGGCGGTTTTAATCGCTGCGGAATTGCGGCGGCCGATTGCATTTACGTTGCCGTGCGGACGCATGTCTGGACAGCCAATGGAATTTATCGGTATTCATAGATTGGTTCATTTGTTTTTGCTGCGAAAGGGGTAATAAAGGCCGGGTGGCGAGGGCATAAGTCATTGAAAAGCCAATTTTAACTTTACTCTCGTGCGTAACATATTGAAATTTTTTTTTTTATTTATTCGCGTTTTGTCAGCGTAATTTAATGGTGGGCATGATATCCTGCTTAATTAGCGACCCTCCGAAACTTTTGAATCTGCAAGTTCGTCTTTTTGAGAAAATTTAATGTTATTATTGTAGGATTTACAATGTGTCCCGAGGGTTCTTGCTAAACTGACATGCATTAATTAAAGTGTAAGGAGAAAGCGAAGCAACTAGGTCAATTTCGTGTTCTTTTTTTTACCGGCGAGAAAGGCTTTCGTTACATTTCCGCGCCTCACGAATAAGATCCGGCTTCTCATTAAAATTTAATTAAAATGTAAGCTTTTTTATACTCTCTCCCCGGAAATTCCTCCTCCTTTCGTCTTAGCAAAATATTTTTCTTACTAAGGGGGGACAAAAAGTTCGGAAAAGTCCGTGAAGGACCTAAAAGAAGAATTTCGTCATACTTTAAACTGGCTTGGCTTTTATCATTTTCATTGATATTTTATGCAACTTAATTATCAACTCACTGCTGAAACGTTATAATTCTGCTTAGTTGTTAATATGAACAGTGGCTAATTACAAAGCCAATATTTAAACTGAATTTTAAAGAGTATTCTGTACACTGTATACCGTTTAGAGAGTTACAAAAAGCTAATTACTCCTCGTACTATATTAACTTTTCTATTAGTTGTTTTGAAACTAACCGAGTGCATTGAAAAAAAAAAATGATTGCAGCAATTTTAACTTTTCTCGTATATTCAGAACAAATATCGCTCATGTTCATTGAACACATCGCTCCAACAGTCTTTCGTTATATAAAAAGAAAATATCGGGCTTTACAGAAAATCAGGCAAAAACAGTTGCGCACTCCACGCCGAAATACCTATAGCACAATGATCAGAGGGCCGGGAATTCCCAATTTTGGCGGCATTATCTCCATCGTCGATATCTGTTGGCATTGTAAATTCCCGCGTCAAAAATTTCCATTATCCGCGCGCAAAAATTAACAAACATGCCTGCCGGCCACGTTTGACAGTTATTTACTCGCACGCAGCCATTCGAACCGCACACAGACTGCAACCGGCCAAAAAAGGGGGAGAAGTGCGGCTAAAAGAGCATTAATAAAAAGCGGAGGCGGATGCGGATATGCGCGCAGTCTCGCTAACCGTTTCGCGTTAATGGATATATACAGAGCGTGCGTGCCGTGCGCCTGCTGTGCGGAGTTCCTCCGTCACTTTAACGCCCATTCGATGCTGCGCTTTTTACCTCGGCCCATAATAGCACTCGCGCGCTGCTAAATGTTCTCGTGTATGCGTGTGTACACACTCTCTTTCTCTCTGATGGTAAGCTTTTTTGCTTGAAAATTGGCACAGGGAGACTGGAAAAAAAAGAATCGAGTGTAACTAACGACTTCCGCAGCGGTTATGCGTATCATCGCTTAGAGCGTGAAAGCTATTTTTCCCTATTTCAAAATAAACACCATTGGGCGCAATTTTACCTTTTCAGATTCTCCAATTTAACGCGGCGTTCTGTTTTCAGTTGGAAAAGTTAACTCGCATCTACCATTCAGGAATTTATATCAGGCAGCTCGTACGACTATAAGCTATTAAAAGTGGCGCTGCCTGCGATCGAAAGGAGAAAATACGCGAGTTCGACTCAGCGACTCGAGTGATTCGCGTTAATTCGCGTTAACGCCCGGCGCGAAAAACGCTTAGCTCTTCGGCAATCACACACGGTCGATTATAAGCCGGGGCTATGTGCGAGCGACAGAGCGCGAAATGGTTCGGCCGAATTAGCGAATTTTAAATATGACGCGCGAACGCGTCGGCTGTCGAATTAAAAGCCTTTAATCTCGTTTGCGAAAAAAGAGAGAGAGAGAGAGATTCGTGCTACGCTGGCCGCGCGCATCATCGAAGCACACACAAAACAGTATACAACGCTCGACAGCGCTGGCTATTATTAACTCTTCGCATCATTGCGCGCGGCTGCTTGCGCGCGCGTTGCATCGGTTAAATTAAATTTCGTCTCGCGCTCCCGGAATTTCATAAATGTCTCGTTCCCTACTCATGTATGCTCTTTCCGGATTTCGTCCCTTTGTGCGCCGTTCGGCTGGCTATTTTTGCCGCGGGAGGAGCTGAATTTCGCGAATATAATGATATGAACGCGCCAGAGTAATGATAAATCGGCGGAGAAAAAGAGCGCGCGGAATCGTTGCGGTGCGAAAGCTCGCGACTGCATTGTCGAGGTTGCACGCGTTCCGCGTTGTAAGTTGCATATAACGATAGCGCTCTCGTCGATACATAATACGTATCGAGCTCGAATTTCAGTTCTTTTGTGTGCTGTTCGCGCGCTCCCGCTATGCGTTATATTTAACGATTTGTTTAATGAAAAGCCATTTCAAAGTTAGCTACTTTCAATTTTTCTCCCTCCCACTCATGTCGTGCGAGTACCGAAGTGCATTGCCGACTCTCGCGATATTGTTACACAAATTGTAAATTAAATTACGATCGCATTAAAGTCCGAATCGTTCGATGCCTATATATATACATATACCATGTATACACATGTGCACCGCAATGCGATTCAAAGTGTTGTATTTTCGCCAAATCGAAATTTCCCGCTCCCTTGTATATAAAACCTTGTATATATATAAAACTCGATATTGCGCTCGGTACATATACGTGTAACCGAACAAATATGCCCACTCGAGTGTACATGAAGTATATATATTTTGCATGGTGTTATCAGCAAATAGAAAAGAATTTATGCGGCCCGTATTTTTTCACGACGTGAAGTATTTTTTATGCCGATGCGCGCGTACATAAAAAAAAAAGACAAAAAAAATACAACCCTGTAAGCGTATGCCGCTCTCGGGCCACTCTTCATTTTTCGATTAAATAACATTTTTTACGTGCTATATATTTGCGCGTACGTCGTGCTATACGAGCAAAAGAAAAATAACGCGTGCTCATCTACAAGCCAGTACATCAACTCCGTTGAAAAGAGCACCGCTACACTTTGCGCACACATATAGACTTTTCTGTATGTTGACAGAAATAAAAAATCTTAAAAATATTATAGGTACGCAAAAAAGACTCACCACTGCCGGGAATGTAGAGATTGAGGAATAGACAGTCCTCGCTTTGATTCGCCACGAACTTGACGATCCTGACGAGTTGATTGTAGCGTCCGAGCGGCATATCCTGCAGCGCCGCCGTCTGGTTGCGTATGTCGGGCAGTTTTTGAGGGCAGGCCGGGCCGAAGGTGTCGGCGCGCTTCATGCCCTTCCAGCCGAGTGGCGGCTGGGGCTGGCGGAACCTCAGGTCGCCGACGGGCGGCGCCGCGTACGGTATGCCACGGAACACCTCCACTGGGTCCAGGTGCTGGCTGTTCAGTTCCTGCGACGAGGGAAACTTTATATTGACGTCAGGCACTGTCTTTTCTTTCACATAGATACGCGCGCGCGCGCGTGTGTGTGTCTGTGTGTATGTGTATGTGTGGGGTGTGGTGGTATGATAAATCGCATCTAATGCATAGATAAATAATTCAGCGTGGATTTTCGCCGCGGGATTGAAATTTTAGTCAATCGCGGGAGAAGTTGAAATACGAGGTAAAAATCGATTTCGATGAGAGAGCTGGCTGTGTCAGCGCATGTGTGCCGCATAAAATACGGGCTTTTAAAAGTATTTCAACTATTTTTGTACTTTATCGGTCGGCAATCGGGCCAGGCGCTGAATTATATATGGGGAGTTTGTTTTAAAACTGCAAAATACGCCGTTGAAATGCATTGCCCGCGCGAGAGTTAGTATTCTCGCTTATGATCTATTTTCGGCGTTCGAATTGTTGATGAAATGGTTTTGTTAGAAACTATATATGGATTTACTGGAGAATCGAGTGAGTATTAGTTGTTTCATACATCTGTTATGAATATAATATGCCTACTATTTTGTTTGATTTTCATTTAGTCAAAAGTCGCAATTAATTAATATATGTATGACAAGTAATGTATAATGCTTTCATAGAATAACATGATATTCTATGTATAATATTTCGTTCATTTAATTCAAAAAACTTAATGTTCAAACAATTAGTGATAGAGTCAGGCATTCGGTTACATATTAAAATGCACCTTATACATAGGAACAGAGTTTGCCGAAAGGTTAGGCTTCTTTTTTAACGGTTCGAAGTTGCTGTTCATGAGCTTGCATTTTACATTTAATTAATTTCATGTCTTTATATAAAACTATATTTCTATAAAGAAAGTCAAATCATTATAGCTATGAACAGTTTTCATAAGAAGAATGTTCAATTTCTTATAAAGATTTTGGTCATCATGCTAATATTGGTTAAATTGTTATTTTTAACATAAACATTTATACAAGAATTATATTCGATTTTCTTAAAAATATGTGTAACTTAGATGACCCTATCGAATGGTATTATACGTATAAACCGGCCGATGATTTCGCTCGTAGGTTTTATTTTAGTATTTTTACATTCCACGGAAGAGAGCAAAAGCCAAAATATTGAGTTTCCACCGGGATTGTCCGACCGCACGTGTGGAGCAGTACGGCTTTATGCTCGCAGAATGGGAGATTGCGAGTCCTATACCATAAAAATACATGTACTCTGTAAAATGTGCATAATATTACGTTGCTTTTATGAAAAATTTTACGTGTGCCGCTCTCGGCCGACCCGCTTCGAATCCCTTTTGACAATGTGCTAACGTGCTCGGTCATGTATCAAAACAGGATATAATTCACGTGGATAGAAATTTCTAGAGAATGCAAGAATATTAATTAGTTCAAAGTTGAGTGTGGATGGAATAGTGCAGTGTGATCAATTGAAAAATAATTAAATTTTAATGACAAACTTTAATACATCGACACAATGAATATTAATTTTCTATTGTTTCATGTTAATAAAACAATGTAGCCGTTAACATTGAACATGCTATTTACCTTTAATATTGAAAAGAGTTCGGAATTAAAATACTCCACACGTAAAATTCAAAAACTTACTTCGGAGGAAAAGAAGTTTGAGCAAAAGTGTATTTTAAGGTCTGTAACTGAGAAAAGAATTTGAAATTCTCTGCATATTTTGAACAGAAAAGATTTTACTACCGCAAAATGGAAAAATCAACTTCCTTTCTCGAAATTTAAAATTTTCTAATGTTTTCCCTGAAAATTTTCCCTTGAATGATCAAGTTTATTTTACGACCCTTCTTCCTTTTCGATGCTTTTGAATTAGAATTTTTCCGAATCGATTTCTGCATTTTATATACTTTTTCGCCACGGCTCATAAAACTTTCTATACGATATACTATATTTTACTTTTTTCTAAAGAAATATTCGCTGAAGTTTAGAAGTTTATAAAAAATCAGAGCTTTTTAATTGCCCCCAAAATAAAATATTCGATGCGCACAATGAAAAAAGTTTATGTAAATGGAGAGACAGCTTCAAATTTTTCAATTCTCACAGACCCACATTTCCAATTCTCGCGTGTAAAAATATAATTTCTCCATTATCCAAAAGCTGCAGGGGCAAAGGAGCGCGAGCGAGGAAGAAAAAAGACGGGCGCGTGCTAGATTGCTCCCGCCGTTAATATTTTTCGCAATGTCGGCCCGTCTCTATAAAACGCAGTCCGTGGCTTCGCACACAAAACGCGAGCGCGTTGATCCGGAGCCGCTGCCGCGCTCTCGCAATATTTGCAGGTGTATAATACCCTCTCCCTGAAATAAATATCGTCGCGCGCGAGACTTGGCGCTCCCGCTTTATGACTACTGAAAGCCCTTATACGCGTATAAATATGAAATATATAAAGGAGTTCTGGCGCTCGCGAATATAAGGGAAATTCCAGAGGGCGCATTTTCTCGCGGGCGCCGTCGCGCTCAATGAGCGATATAAAATAAAATCGGGCTGCGCGCGGGCGAGCGAGCGCTAAACGTGCGGTGACTGCGAAACAGCGCGCCGCGCGTGAATTATTATAATTTTTGTCCCCGCGGCGTCGGGAGAGGAGACGATTTCATTCGAAAATCAATCGAGACCGTACGTGACCGTAATCTCTTATCAGCGCCTCGTTGTCGCCCTTACGTCCAGAGAAAAGTGCTGTATAAAGGACGGAGGATAGACGCGCCCGGAATATTCGGGATTCCAGAGTCGATCTCATTTGCCGCGACGAGTGAATGAATAAACGTAAAACGGATTCGCGCTATCCGATATATTACCAAAAGCCCGCTACGATCCGCTCGACTGTGTTATAGTTTGTAATACCGCGTAACCGGATGGGTAATAATTTCGGCGGGCCGCGAATGCCGGTGCGCCTCGAAAATTCGCTTTGGGGAATAGTGTGTGTATATTATACATATAATATAGAAGCCCGAGAACGCGATTGAAGCGTGCTTTTTCGACTTTAATAAATGTCCGAAATTCGCGGTTGCCCGCCGCGCACCGACGGCTGCACCTAATTATTTTGAGAGAACAAGCACGTGCGTCGCGCGCCTGCTATACGTGAAACGTTGCATTAAAAATTACCGAAATAATATGCGGGGAATTGTGTGACCGGGGGCGGGGCACGGGCTGTAATCAACGATAACACCAGATAGCGATGTGTGTAATAACAAACGGAGCGCCGCGCTGCGAATGCTTTGCAAATTTACATGCTGTTGGGTATCATCTCCGTCGCAGTAACTCAATTTTAATATACTTTTATGAACGATTGCTATTGTTATCATAAAATCAACTGAAACCCTGGGTAGAAATGTTACCCATACATAAGTTTTTTAGTCAACTTTATGCGGATAACAACGCACTGGCTTGTTATTTCATAATTATGTACCAATCCGAAATAAATTATGGTATATTTACACTTCATAGCACGGTTATTTTAAGTATCGATAAAACTGTTAGATGAATTAAGTATACATTACTTTTGTATGATGATAATTATAATCGAATAATGTGATAATTGGCAGATTGTAATAAAAATTTGTTTAGCAACGTCTGGAAAATGGATTTTAAAGTAAGAAAAAGCTCGCGCCCTATTCATTCGCCTTTCTCTCCCTCTGTTTGGAGAACAAGGAAGAACTGATTACTCGATTATTTTTCCGGCGGGAAATTAATTCTCTCATCTTTCTCTCTTGATTCAATAACGATCCAACTTCGCCACGAAGGCGAGGGAGGGGAAGAGCATCAGCAGCTCGCCTATCTTCGCTGGCGGCCGCCTTGTATTGTTAGCTTATCGTCAAAGTTTCGCGAGTTTACCGCCCCTCAGCGGCAGCAAGCGCGGCCTTCGGAGATACAGAAGAGGAGATAGGAGAGAAAACGCAGCAAGGCTCTCGAGAGGGAAAAATAGAGGAAGACGAGAGCTCGAGTGAAAGTGATAAAACTAATTGTGCGAGCTTCGCGCCGGCTCGAAATGAAAAGAAGAGCGAGGAGAAAATGTGCGCCAACACGCACGACGGCGCAAAAAGCCGCTCGCTCTCGACCCCCGCCGGGAAAAAACAAACTCACGTTCCTTTTAGAAAACCTTTCTTCGATTCTCCGCAAGCGTTCAGCGGGTTTTCCTTTCCCCAAGGCGCGCACACGCGCACGCTGTATATTGAAATCACAATAATCGAAAGTTTTCTAAAAGGGAGAGGAGGACGTCTCTGTTTGGTATTGCCCCGCGCGCGTCTATACTTGTTGAATATGAGAACAAAGTTCTGGGGCTCTACGTGATCCGAATAACTAGGAAGCATTAGAGCCAATAATGTCCCCGGAAAACTTTTACACGCATAAGGCTCACATATGGATAAATATTCTTAGGGACAGATATTTAGGACCATCTTGCCCGAATAAACGATAAAAACTGTCGTTATCAATGCTACCCTACTAATGGCTCTCAAAATTGGATCTCCTCGTCCTAAAATCACATGTCTATTGAATTGCGCGAGTATTTCGCGAAGATCAGCTTTATCTCCTCTGCTATACTCATGAAAATGGGTTCCCCAACGGCTGCAGCATGTTGTGCGGTCCGGCAATTGCGAGCATTCTAATTAAACCGACGGCAGCTGTAAGCGAGGGAGGGGAATGTAACATAATTAAGGGTATTACAGACGCTCAAACGTCAAAAAGAGCCTCTCGCCCCCCTGAGTGCGTAAGCCGGAGAAGGTAAAAAATGTAAATATCTCCCGGGGCTTTTGCGTCCGTGGAGAATGGAATAAATTCGGCTTTATTAGATTGCTGCCGCTTTTGTGGGTATGATGGCTATGATGCGGCGAATTAGGCATCGCGTTGCGAGTGTATGCTTGGATCTGACCGATGTGGGTACGAAATTGCTAGTTGTAACGGCGTTTAGCTCATGTTCACGAAGCTCTGTTGAACTGGCAGCCATCTAACGAATTACCGCGGGCAAAGCCGTATTATTATATTATTTTCGCGGATTCTCTCGCGTGACTCGGCGCTTTCAACTTTTTACTTCTCATTACCCTAATTACATTACAAAGTTAAACGTGCCGAGCTTTATTAAAAATGATTGCCCAGGCGCGCAGCCGCGCAAATTAATCATGATGATGCACGCGCTCATTTCGACGACAAACGACGTAATGAAAGAATGATATCACGCTCGCGCGTATGTATATATATATTCGATTGGCTTTTTAATTCTTAATTCGCGCATTAATCAGCGCGTTATATCTTACACACGCGGCTGCAGCACCCTGCGCATATTACGCTATACGATGTTTGGTTAAAAGTTTGGCTGCGGCGCAGGCGAGCTTTTATTCAGTTTGAAACAGTCGGGCGTGCGCCCCAGTGTGACAAACGTTCATTCGGAAATAAAACAGTTTGGTAAGCGTGATCATTAAGTTATCTAATTGTGTAAGTACGGACTTAGCACGATGCCAGTGCTCGGCTTATATTCTATATAAGAACACACGCGCAGAGGGCTATAGTATATTTTCGAGTAGAATTATCGCACAATTTAAAGTAAGTGCTTGTTTAGGGTATAAATTATACGCATTATGTTGCGCACGCTGCATATATATAACATTGAATTTATTACGCTCCCTTTGGCCGAAATATGCGTTATATTTAACGGAAAAATGTCGGGAATTTCGCTAATCTCGCGCGGAACGCGAAGCGCGGGGATTAATGACAATCGAGTTTATTAAAAAATCGTTTAAATATATTGTGCATGTATAATAAGTAATTTTTCACGATAACAAAGGAATTCCCTCGTAAAAGGTTGAGCCTGCGATAAAGGAAATAGGGGCGGGGCGCATCATCAAGATAGCGCAGCAGTGGTATAGCGCTTGGCGAAGTGCGCGTAATCCCGCAGCTACAGCTAGATCGCGCGGGCATCGGAAGCGATGTAATCGCGATCGCGCGGCCCGCTAGAAAGGTGTCGGAATAATCGGGGATTCATACATACATATAGAGCAGTGCGCAGTGGTCCTCGTCGTCGCGCCTCGCCGGCGTAATATCGCGCGATGCGTCGGCCGGCATGAAATGTCACCGATAGGGGGGAGGCGGAAACTATTCTCGTTTAGAGGATACGACTCGGTACTCGGTGCGCGCGCTCGTGCGCCCGAGTGACACACGAGTTGGCCGAAATGGCCGCCCGCCCGCGCGCACGCCTGCAAGTCAATGGACACGAGCGACGGGCGTATAGCGCGGCCAGAGTACCGATGTGAATATCAATTAGATGTAATTGATGTCCGGCGCGTCGGATGTGCCTAGGGAGAAAGGGGGAGGAGGATTGATCGCTCCGCATGTAGAAAATGACGAGCACTTTCACCTGCGTATGTGTCGGTGTGGGGTTATGATGTTTAAGAGGGGACGCAGGAGCCTCTTCATTTGTGTGCGGCACACGCGCGTACGGATTAATTCGAAGGACGAGCGATGCGGGATTATTCCCTTTTTCTCGCGCGGTGGCGACGCTTCGGCTAATTTGATTTAAAATTCCCACTATCCGGAATGAGCGAGGGAGCGATTGATTTTTAATCGTTGTAATTAGGAAAGCGAACGCCTTTATTGCTCATTATACGTACGTGCGCGAGCCCCGCATATTTGTACTTCGGAGGTGATTTAATTATATCTCGAGGATTTTCCTCCTACACCCCTTTTATATATGTATTAACCATTTCCCCGCTCTGCTTTTAATCAAATAACTAAAATATTTTCAAATAATTTCGTCCGATTTATGGTCGGTTCGTAGATTTAAATTAATTTTCTCCTAGTTACATTATTCGTTCTATAATAAGTAATGAAAGACTCGTGCAATTTTTGAATTGTTTAAAACTTTCTTTGGTTTTTCTGATTTAATTAATTTCTCCGCTTTGCAAATGAAAATGAATCGTTCAACTGTCCGCAAAATTTCGCGTTTGTATTTATCCGGAACACAGATATGAAAAATATTGTAATATTTTTTACTCTCGTGTACTCTCGCGCAGAATGTTTTCATTTGCGTTTAAACATTTTGAGGGAATATTTAAAACTAAGTGAAACGGGAAAAATGAAAAACATGGTCATGATTAAATGTAAATTCATCGTGAAATTTTGTTGAAAAATACGGCATCACTTTAGACGATTACATAAACATAAAATGATAAAAAGCATTAATCGCTTCAAAGGTGCAATCGCAGAAGCAAGCCTCTTTTGTCTCGGACGGAGAAAAAGTTGAGCGGCAAGCAACCGCAGCGATAATAATCGAAGCGCTGGATGTCGCGGCTCTTCGAAATGATTTTCACGAGCGGCTTCACCCACAGGCACGCACACACGAGAGCAGACCCGGTTGGCGTACGTCGATAGGATTGTTGCATTAATTTATACGGCGGACGGACGCCTAATGCGCGGGCGGCGGTGGCGGCGGCGGTGGTGGTGGCCGAGTTACGATGATGATTGATCGTGCACGCACGCGCATGCGAGGGGTGGGAGAGAGAGAGAGAGAGAGGGGAAGTTGACGATGCGCTGGTTCGCTCTCGTGAATTATCGTCGCTGATTTGTCGCTCGTCCGCAGAGCGCGGGGGAGCGAGTGCGCCTGCGATAATGGCGAGAGATTGTTGTTTATCCCCGGGAATTCATCTTTTATGGGCCGCTCGGAGCGTGAATTGTAATCACGATGATAATTCCGACGAGAGCTGCCGCCTAGTGTGATGATGCACTCTCGCAAGCGATGATGTGCCTGCGTGTATAAGCGAGGAAGTATAGGAAATGAGTGAAAAAGTTGATCAACTCCGTGAGCCCATATTTAGCATGACGAACGAGCGAGTGAATACGTATGAATTGATCCGCGCGCCGGCCGCGGATTCGGCTGTTTTAATCAAAGTTTCGGGCTGCATCGAGGTCGAGTATAAATTATTTTAAAATTCCGCCCCACGACTATTGTTATTGATTACATATATTTAATGCTTTTTGTCGAGGTTGTTTCACACTGCGGGCTTAATGCTCTGGAATACATAATTGCAAAAAGCAAAGTTTACTCTACATGTAACATGTCTGACCAGACCCGGGCATTATCTACTTAGCCGCAGCGCCGGTGCAGTGCATTACTAAGCAGCTTTCGAGTTTCCGCCCAAGTTATACCGTAACAAAACAAAATATTATTTGCTAATATGTAAGTACATTAGTGTTGGCAAAATCTACACAAGTATACACTGCCAAGCGCCATTTGCATAATTCACTTGACTAAACAAAAGTCGCGAAAATTCAGCTTTCATTGAAATGCGAAGGAGCAATAAATTTTCGATAATCGTTGCATTAGGCATCACACCGTTGCAAACCACATCATTCGTGTGTTTCAATTCTAATAAAGACATTATAAAGAGGTGGAGCGCGGCCGCGCAAACACGATTTTCGTGACAATAAAATATTAATCTATTTTCAACTTTTCGGAAGGAGAGATTATTGCTTTCTTCCTATTTTCATAATATAAATCGTAGAGCTACAAGATGTTTAATCTAGAAGCCGCGTCCGAGTACGCGCATCAGTCTTACAGAAGCTTCGCCTCTCGCTTGGCGAATAAACATCGCTTAACTTTGGGGGGGGGGGGGGAGCAACGCTTTGAGAGAGAATATTTCGCGACCGCGGTGCAAAGCCTTTCATAAATATACGATCTCGCTCGCGCACTCGCTGCATGTGTATGTATATTTATGGGGCTGTGTGTGTTTGTGTATATATACATATCCATATATGTTATACAGGTCCGTGCGGTCGTGTATATCGATCGAGCGCGCGTCCATTCGTTATTCACGCTGGAGCGAAAATACATAACAGCGGCTCTTTTGGTCGAGACGCGCGCGCAATAAGTGCCTAAGTCACACATCAATCATTTACGCGGCTCATCTGTTCGCACGCGCATTGTGGTTATGACTGAAAGCTTTTTTTACCTTTTAATTGAACGCAATTGCGCCCATGCACGGTATTAACCTCGATACGCAGATTTCATCGAATCACCGCGGCGAGTCGTAATACTATAACCGTGCCGCTAATGGCTTCGAGCGATTTTTTCACCTACTTTTTCTATATGCACTGCACGGGAAGATGATTTACTTTGAGTTTGCCGACGCACGCGTGAACTTTGAAATCGATCGCTTTATAAATTTGATTAAAAAGTCGTCTTTTGATTTAATAGCTCGAGCGCGTGTGCGCCGCTTTAACGGATGGGGACAATTAACGCGAGGAGACTAGAGTGCGCGCAGTCGCGCGTGCGTAACGTAATCCAAGTGCGGGTTTTAGAGAAAAATACACGGCGCCTGTTATATAAATTACGATAAACGAGGTCTTTAGCATCATTATGTTATATATACGCGGCTGATTCATATTAATCGTAAATATAATTCAGAAAAAAAATTTATTCGCATTTGTCATCTGGATTATGTTCATTAATTTTTTACATCCTCTTACGGCAGTTAAAGTAATCCCGCCCGTATATGGATAATCCTTTCGATTATTTCGTCCGTGAAATTTATGTCGTAAGAGCATGTGAGAAGTAATTAAAATTTCCTAAATTGACATTAGCTTAATTAATCAATGGAAGTGCTGTTAAAAGATTATTCTTCCGTGCGCTTAAATCGCGATCGCGTTAATTGAATGAAAAGCTTGACGTATATTTCAAATTCAATGCATTTGACATTTTTAATTCTACTGAAAAACGTATAAGGGAGCGTTCTCCCATTATTCTTTGGCGTAAAAAAAATCTTCCTTTTCTGGCGACGGATTATGCCGTAATAGGTGGACACCCTCGATAAACGTTCAGTATAGGCGGCGCGCAGAACTGGCTCCGCGAGCGCATTCGGTGTAAATTTTCTACCACAATGAGCGAGAGGTATTCCAAGCGCTACGCCGTCGTATTGATATGACCGCTTTCCCGCAAGTTTTTCAGTAGTCTCTTACAATGGCTTTTCAGAAGTCTACGAGTAACAAAATTCAAACATACGATAGCATGGTATTGTCTTACTGCGGAAACGATGGTATTGAAAATATTTGTGTTGATGCACGCGTAGGCCTCGAAATAAAAGGATTAACTTACAAGGAAAGTGCACACCATTCGGAAAACAGATTTTAATGGGGCTAGGAAAGTCGATTTAAATACAGCAATCAGAGCTTAAAATTTTGCTTTTGCTGTCTACTTTTATAATCTTTTTAAAAAAGGTGAGGCAAAATTGAACTTCAAGCACGGGTCTGAAGTTTGCAACGTTTTCGGACAAGAAAATAAAATATCTGATTTTAGTTCAAGTTTATAATAATTAATATATTAATTTTGCGGCTGAGGATGAAAATTTGAGATTGATGGCATGGAAAGCGAAAAATATACCTGCAAAATGCCGCGAATCTGTCCGGACTTGGTCTCGACGATCCTGGAGGCATATCTCGTGGGCGGCTGGGGCGGTTGGGCGCAGTCTACTCCCTCTGGCATCGGCATCAGCAGGCTCAGTAAGCTCAACAGTGGCAGGAACCACTGTAAGGAGCGCGACTCTCCTCTGTCCCTGCTTGGCGCAACGACGACGGCGGTGCTCTCGAGCTGCTTCCAGGGCGGAGGCCGGCGGCAGGCGCGGCATCGCAAGGGCATCACAGCAGCGGCGACGGCGGCATCCACGTGCGTCAGCCGACAACGATAACACCATGCCGCCACGCAGCTGCAGCGAGCCCGAGCCGCCGTTGTTTTGTCCCTCCGCGGTTTTTTCCTGCAGCAGCCGCCGCCTCACTCGCGCCCGCGACTCTCACCTACGCGACGCCATCGTCGACAGGTTCGAGAGCGAGGATCGAGCGGCTGTGTGGCTGGCTGGAACAGAGAGGAACGCCGCTTGTTAAATCAAGTCTCACTTTTCAGCAAATATATATATACATTTATTATGAAAGAATGATAAATTGATGGAGGAGCAAAGCTTGTGTTTTGTATACGTGCGGCTGTCAATCAATCTTTCAATAAAGCTCGGGACCTGAGCTAACATGGGCTATTGATTTAAATCGAATAAAAGCTCGTTGCCGCTGAGTGCACAGCGGATCGCGTATACATTAGTAATGATTGCACGCGAACCCTCTAGAGATATTCTCCGATGAGCAGAGAGAATTTGATTTAATTATCGGCTGCCGGCGCTACACCGACTGCCAGCAACGCTTCTACGCTAAACCGAACTGCGAATCAGGAATAAACATGTAATGTATAGATAAACGTGAAGAAAAAGGTAGGAGAAAAAGTAATTTAATGCACTTTCGAGAAAATTCAGCGCGGCTCGAAAGAGCTAATAAATCCTACGAGGGAGTCTGCTTAATTTTCAGGGAGAACAAGTAAATTTTTTATACTTTGCGAACGAGCTGCAGCCGCCTCTCTCTTCGAGATTAAGCCATTCGCGCTCCTGTTCTCTTCGTTTTTCAAAAGGATCCTCCTACTACGCGAGGAAAGTAAGACACGGCTCTTTCGCGAGGTAGAGGAGAGGCTGGGGAGAAACGGCTACAGTAGATTTTCCCGGAGTACATATAACTTTGTTCTAAAGGAGCTCTCCTCGCCCGCGCGCGCGGACGCGGGAGGAAAGTCTTCTCTCTCTCTCTCTCCTCCTCTTTCTCTCTCGCGCGCGCCCGACGTATAATCATAGGAAAGAAGAAAGTGGCAACAGTCATTCTCACTCGATGCAAATCGAGAAAAACAGGAGTTTCTTCACTTTGCTCCTACTCTCGCTCCCTGTCTTTCTTTCGCTGCCTTTTCTTCTCGCCAACTGCTTTTCAGCTGCGCCTTTTTTCTCGCGGTATATATATATATAGCCACCCTCCTTTCCTCCGCTCTTCGCTGCCGTCACTTTTTGCGGTGAGCTTCCTTTCTCTCTTTCGGTCCCCGTTTGTTTTTCACTCGTAAGCCTCGCTGTCGGGGTTAACGAGCTGCCAATGACGTGTCGATTATAGGAGCTACCAGCAATCTCGCCGGCTGATGGATCATTGAATCAATATACCTAGTATATAATTATCTATACGTTTGGTTTGATTTTTTGCAGAGTCAATACCACATTAGTGTCAGAATATTATCTCTACTTCGACCTCGGATTGCATCTCCTCAACGTTTTATCACATTATCCGCATTGAATTCATCAGTCCTACTAAATTTGATCAAAGCCATCGACTCGCTCAGCTTCAGGCCGTGTCTCATTACTCTGTTTTTCCTCCACAGCAGCAGCCACTTCCCTTAACTTTCTTCCAATGTTCCCACAGGCTTTTTATATCCAGCGGCCGCCACCATCAGCCAAGCCGCTGAGAGCGAGTTCTTCGCAAAACTCAGCTGAACTGTCGCGCGCTGCATAAACTTGCCTCTCTCTCTCTCTCTCTCCTCAAATAATTTGTTCGCTTCCAGTCTCCGCTGCGCGCGCACGTAATGCGATAACGCCGCAGGCAAATTCATATAATTATTGTAAATTCCAGGCGAGTTGTGGACTCTCGTCGCTAAAGCCGGAATAACGCACTTTTTGTGCGCCCTTTCGGAAACCATGTGTGTGCATAGTACGCGGGTTTTCGTTTGATGAAAATTCAATTTAGCCCGCCGCGCCCGTGGCCCGAGCCTCGACTCTTTTTTGCCCCGTGTCCGTCCGGCGAGAGTTGTGTGCGAGCACGATGCGAAATTCTTGCTTTTAGCTATGATCGTGCAGGTGCATAGTAATGCGTACGCCTGCACGCAGAGAATACATTATATACATATATATTGCCCGCACCGTGGGATTACTACTTTCGGTCCAGATGTACGCTTTTTGCCGCGTCGATGCTGGGGCTCGCGGTTCAACAAAATTATACGAATGTTCCGGCCCCGTGGCACATAAAATTAAAGCGCTGCACAAAGTGTATGCGTCATTTTTCCGTAAACCATAATTATTATTTCGCTCCGTGCAGTACGTTGTATAATGTATAATTCGTTCTGTCCTTTGTGCGAATCCGAACTTTATATTATATAAATATATATTAAAAAAAAACTTTCCGCGCCGTTGGCGCGGGGCTCGCGGGTTATATTTCAATAAAAGCCGCGTATTTTCACAATGCGCATATAATTTCAGGGCGCAGAGAGAAGGAGGGAGGGAGAAATCGCACGAGACCTCTAGAGAGAGCATTATTCAATTGACTTCAACTGCAGGGCTGAAGGATTTCATCGGCGAGAGGGAGAGAGGCTCGACGATCGGAACAATCCACCGTGCGCAGCGGATCCGCATCCGGACACGGAACGTCATCCGCACAGCGGCGCGGCGATTATCGAGCGCGCGAGATGATGACACTGTGGAGAGGCGGAAAGACACCCGCTGAAAGAGTGATATCCGATATAGACTCTCCGACTGGCTAAGGTTAGTCGGATCGTCGCATGTGTACTCTTTGAGTGTCCATCAAACACGAGTCTTTATCGCTAAATTCAAGCCTTTTTTCGCGCTCTTTAAAAATGCAAAAATGCCCGACAGTTTACGCCGCGTTAACCGTTATCCCGTTATTTCAACTGCGGGTATGTACGTGAGCGCGGAAAAAATGACATTCATGCCCAGCACGTGAGGCTCAAAGTTGGTATTTACGAAGCTCGATTTACAGTGGATCGTAATAATTTTTATCACTGCAATTTTTATCCGTAACATTCCTCCTTTTATAGTGTGCTCAATCGTATATATACGGTTAAATTTTATTTATTCGATAGCGCGTAGAATTTTTACAATTTTCCGACATTCGCAGCTCGCGCTCGAGCGGGGATTACGGAAAACTGCTAAAAATTTGCTTTTACATCAAATCCAGTTAACACATATGTATAGCGACGCGTGTAATTGGCACATGTGACTGACGTCGGCAGCGTGACAAAATGACAGCTGGAAAAATCTGAAGCTGTGTACGCTAAAAACGCGCGCTTCGAGCATGCAATTTTCTAGAAATAAATAATATCGTATCGACAGTTTATAATCCCCTCGGCTTTTCTCGTATTTCATGCAGCGAAACGCGAGTTTAAATGTAGAGCGCTTCATTATATTTGCTGAAATTAAATAACGCCGCTTCCCTTATTATTAAACAAACGTCCATCAAATTTTTTCGCAATAACGAGAAACACGCAAAAAAAGCAAACAATATATATACGCGCCTTAAATATTAAATAACGCATGCGAACAAAAGTTCGAGCGAATGCCATAAAGGTTATATTATAGCGCGTATCTGCGCGCCTCAACGTTATTGGCACTTTTGCGAATTCACAAAGTGCAGAAGTGCGCATACTAGCTACCTAGCTATAGGTATATCACATATAATACGCGCAGAGGTTAACGCTCGCGCGCAAATGTATTCTCGCACATAGGTATATGTATTTCGCGACGCGGGGGAGAGAAGTTGGGGGCCGAGTGGATTGGCAGCGCCGATAATTGAGGCGGGAATGAAATTAGCGCGCGAGTTCACTTCCGGCCCGCGTGACGTTCGACGACGTCCCACCTCTCTCTCTCTCTCACTCTCTCGTTACGAACTTTTCGCCCGAGAGCGGCAAAAAAGGAGGGGCTAACTTTGCGTCGTCGCGGCTCTCCCGCTCTTTCCGTCTCGCGGCTTGCTACATACTAAACTTGCTTGAGCGCGTTTTTTTTTCGCGAGAGGGGCTGGCTGCAGAAAATTTAATAGTTGCGAGGAGAGAACTTGGAAGTGTTCGCCTCGGCAAGTTGTAACTTTTTTTTTTTATCTTGTCTAGGCCGTGAAGGGTAGTTATTTTTTCGCCCCGTCGCTGAGAAGGGAGAGAAGAGATAGGGGCGGGAAAGTGGCGCGACGACGATGGCCGGTGCGGCGTAAACAAAGTTGTTGGAAAGGGGAGAAATTTTAAATTAATCGTCAAGATCACAATTTGATTTTGTCGCTGGTATAGCAAAAATACATTTTCCGAATATTCGCCAGTGATTTCGTCTCTTTTTTCAATTTTGCATATTATATTTCTCTAAAAAAATATATTTACATTGGTTGATCGGAATTTATAGCTCGGAAAAATATTTAATTCAGAAACATAGTCTGATTGAGTCAGTGAAAAAAAATTGTCAAAATGAATTAAAATTGTATACACGCGTAAAACTAAAAATAAAAACTCAACTCTTTAAAAAATATTTTTGGCGTTGATGGAACGAGATTTTATAATCATTCGCACGTTACATGAATATTGCGCATAAAATTTTTAATACTTACTTTTAGTACTCTTTGATTTTAATAAAAGCTCGATGCCTGTATTCAGCGTATTCTTTTTCATACGGTTCCTATACCCGTGGTGAAAGAATAATGAAAGCCAAAAGTACGTTTCGACTGGCGTGAACCGCGCAGGCACATTGCGCCCCTTTATCAAAACCGTGTGCTCTCTCGCTCCATAATCAACAATCGCATTCTCATTGTGACACGGTAAATGACGCGATATGAATATTCAACCGCTCCTGTTACACATCCAAGTGTAAATAATAGTCTACTTTTTGGCGCTGAATAATGCCTCTCCTGGTCGTTTGACGTGATTTTTTTTCCTCCTCTCAATACGCGTTTTATTTGGGCGCACGTGCACGTTCAACAAATGAAAGAGTACCGAACGACAATCGAATCAAGTCCGCAACATTATCCAATTACCGCGTGTATCGGCGAGATAGAGCCTGCGCTTGCCCGGTGCATTTTGTTCGCTTTTATAATAAACAGTCGCAAATGCATGAAGGCTTGATGAATAATGTAGGATATATGTACGAGAATCCTGTGGCTGGAATCAAGCTACGAAAACTATCGGGAAATATTCTCAAACCGTGAGGTTCGATTTTTTCCACGTGGTCCCGTATTAAAAAGTAATTGTACAATAAATAACAATAAGATCATAACATTGACAACAGTTAACAGAATTGTCCGTAAGAAAATTTCATTTCAATTTTCAAAGAAAAATTAAAGTTTATAAATGTATGATAAAATATTATCAATAAAAGTAACATTTATTTTATTCTTTTTGTAAAATAAATGGAATATAATGAATAATTGAATATAATGCTTTGGCTTCTATGCCATTCTCTCTAGTTCGGAAAAGAAAGTACGTCACGTGCGCCATAAATTTTATGGCAACTCAGAGACTATAAAAAGTACATTGTGCGTGATATAGTTTTGTTGAGCAATCAATTGAAGTTATAAATCAAATTTTATCTTTAGATTTTTTATAAAACAAAGCGTAGAAAGCTCCATTTTTATATAGGTATAGGCTTAAATATCTTTTCCTAAAAATACATTCTACAAAGGCAGTGTTACATGATAAACGGCTCAAATTTGCATTTGAAATAAATTTTTTGAAATTTCTTCCTCCACTGCAACATTAAGACGAGGAGGACTATGTAAGTACGAAGTGCTTTATGTAAATGCGCGCGAGCGAGCGCACGTCTACACGGTAGACGAAAAAGTGCATTCTAAATAAAATTTCCATCAAAAAGCGGCCCACATTTCGTCCCTAATAAAAACAGAAAAGAGCGCTCTCTTCTTTCCCTTTCTCTCGTGTTTCACAATCGAAAGAGCCAACAGCAACAACAAAAAAAAAAGAAGGGGAGAAAAAGGACACGAATCCCCGTACCCGTGACCATTTTACAGGCGTAGGTATATAGTTCCGGCTGTTGGGAGAATCCTTACATTGGAAAACAAAAAAGGAAGAAGAGCAGCAGCGCGCGGTAGTACATATATATACGGGAGGACGAGAGTGGGGAAAAACGAGAAAAGCAAAAATCGCGCGCTGTCGCGTATAACTCACGGGCCCTTACTTTAATTGCGACTCCTCGCGTGCACTCGAGGATAGCGAGAGAGAAAGAGGAGAAGTACGAGCATAGGAAGCAGCGAAGGAGAAGTAGAGAACGAGAGAGAGAGAGAGAGCTATGTATAGGTAGATGGGTCTGTGCCCTCCCGCCCACTCCCACCGAAAATTTTAAAGTCGGCTGCGAGTTGCCGCGGTCGATAAGTCTCGAGGTTGGCCGCGCATGCGCGCGCGGCTGCTCCTCGTTCGAGCTTGCTGCGCCCTCGCGCGACTTCAGACCGTCGGCGTTGTTCGAGCTGTGTAGACTGCTGTCGTCGTCGTCGTGCGCTTTTCGCATGGCTTTGCTGCGCCGCTTTCGCAGAGCTTGAGTTTGCTGGTCTCGACGGATTCAGGTGCGTAACTACGCTGTTTGCGGACGCAAAGTGTTGATTGGAGTTTAGAGAGTAAACGGGGTATGTTACGCGCGATATTCGCCGTGTCACGAGACTTTCAAAGGTTTCGCCCTTTGTCTCGGTGTCCTCATTCTTTTCGCTAAGTAATAAGTATAGGCTCGGGTGTAGAGGTTTCGCGCTGGCTTCGATTAGTGCTTGAAACTGACGAATGGTTGGAGGAGTTTTCCTCGTCCCTTGCCAAACATAACCTATACTGGCTGTCATACGATTTGATTCATGGCTGTTCATTATTTATTCAAGATATCTTATTTGCTTGCAGGTAAAAACTAACCAAGATGTCGACCTCGGCGATCTTTATTTTGGACGTCAAGGGGAAAGTCCTTATCTCCCGGAATTATCGTGGAGATATAGAGGCTGGAGTCATTGAGAAATTCATGCCACTTGTTATGGAAAGAGAGGAGGAGGGTAACCTTACGCCGATCATACAAACGGCAGAGTGTACTTATGCTTACATAAAATATAATAATTTATACATAGTATCTACTACCAAGAAGAATGCCAATATTTCGCTGATATTTGTATTTCTTCACAAAGTAGTCCAAGTCATGCAGGAATATTTTAAAGAGCTCGAAGAAGAGAGCATAAGGGATAATTTTGTTGTAATTTATGAACTTCTTGATGAGTTGATTGATTTTGGTTATCCTCAGACAACAGATAGCAAAATTTTGCAGGAATATATTACGCAGGAAGGACACAAGTTGGAAATACAACCGAGAATCCCTATGGCAGTGACAAATGCAGTTTCTTGGAGATCAGAAGGAATAAAATATAGAAAGAATGAAGTCTTTTTAGATGTTATTGAATCAGTTAATTTGCTGGCAAATGCCAATGGTAATGTATTGAGTTCTGAAATTGTTGGAGCTATAAAAATGAGAGTGTATCTTTCTGGTATGCCAGAACTTCGACTAGGTCTCAATGATAAGGTACTTTTTGAGTCCACTGGTCGTGGAAAGTCAAAGTCTGTAGAGTTGGAAGATGTAAAATTCCACCAGTGCGTGAGACTTTCAAGATTTGAAAATGACAGAACAATATCATTCATTCCTCCTGATGGAGAATTTGAATTGATGTCATACCGTCTAAATACTCATGTTAAACCCCTGATTTGGATTGAATCAGTGATAGAAAGACATGCTCATAGTAGAGTGGAGTATATGATTAAAGCAAGATCTCAGTTTAAAAGACGCTCGACTGCTAACAATGTTGAAATTGTCATACCAGTGCCAAATGATGCAGATTCTCCAAAGTTTAAGACTACCATTGGAAGTGTCAAGTACTCGCCGGAACAGAGTGCTATTACATGGTCCATCAAATCTTTCCCAGGAGGTAAAGAGTACCTTATGAGAGCTCACTTTGGTCTGCCATCTGTTGTTGGTGAAGATGTCGAAGGTAAACCACCAATTCAAGTTAAGTTTGAGATTCCTTACTTTACTACATCAGGTATTCAAGTGAGATACTTGAAAATCATTGAAAAGAGTGGATATCAAGCATTGCCATGGGTACGGTATATTACACAGAATGGTGATTATCAATTAAGAACAAATTGAAATCCCAAATCAAAATTCAGAAGAAAGGAATTTTATACAATTGGCTTTATCTTCAATATTAGAAGAGATTCTCGTGGATGTAAAAATATTTTATCAGGAAACCTTATTAAACAAACCACCTAATACAGTGATTATAAAGCACTGGATATTCGCAAGTGATAATGTCTTAATTTTTAAAGAGTATTGTAGAATTTATTTTCTGTGCAGATAATATTTATCGGTATTATTAGATTGACTTATATTAAAAAAAAATTGTACAGGATTTTGAAAATTTTTTTTTTTTAACTATTGTTATTAAAAAATGGCAAGAGGTTGAAGGGCAGATGGACCAATCGACTGACTCAATTTTTTCATTTTGTATATAAAGAAATTGCATTCCCTGCAACTCGAGATCGAGCTTTCACTATAAGTCATGCTCGCTATAGTATTAATGTCAAGCAAATAATTTTTGCGTTAAGCGATCATTGTTGTTACTGATACGACTAGCGTTAAAATCTGTTGATGTATCAAAGAGAAAAATAAATTTTCAACTAAAACTACCAAAAATCTTATTATTTTACCTTCTCTTCACATTAAAAACAAATTAAGTTTAATTTCACACGAATAATTTCATTTGTTTTCGATCGTTTTCTTTTAAACTTTATATATTTGAGTAGTTTTTTTTCATATATTTTAAACTAATAAATATAAGATTATACATTTAAATAGCTCAACCTTTACGTTACATAAACTATAGTAAAAGTGTAGAAAACATAATGGGTGAGGCTTTTACGTATCACTGGCTTTGAAAGACTCGACCTGACGTAATCTCTCGTATAACCATTTTTAAATACCTTTAATGTAATTGCTCAGTTTACGTATTATGTATAAGCAAACTTATCTGATTACCTATTTACGAAGTACTTTATTAATAATTTAAAATTCGTTTCCAAGTTACTTGAAGAAAAAAAAAAGTAGTATAAATAAAAGCTCGCGGTATCGCTGACAAATTACCATAACAATCTCCACTTCCGGCGAGTTGGTTAAATCAATCAATTTTTCAATATCGACATACGCTGGACGACGTTCGATAAGCTAATTATCGGAGCCAACTTATCCGCGGCGAATCCTTTGCATAAAATCCCAATAACGAATAGCCGTATAAATTCCGAAAGCCGCGCAGCCGCGGGGAGGCAAACTTTATAATTTTTCTCAATCAAACTGGAGCGGGAGTGAGCGAGCGGGGAATATACACCGCTGCCGCTGCCCGCGAAAATGTATGCCATAATCAAAGAGCCAATTGGCATCGGAAGCCGTCTCAGCTGCGGGCAGGCAGCCTCCTCCTCTCCTTACATAAATCATGAATACGGCCGGATCGACGGCTCGTCCGAGTAATTCTCGGAGATTTATCTCGAGCGCGCTCGGTCGCTAATAGAAAAAGAAAATTTACCAGCTCCGCGCTTCTCTCCCCCGCACGCGTATAACTGCGGTGGCGAGAGAAATCTTCCGACTCGGATGCGCGCCGCGGAGTAATGGGATGCATCCGGGGACATCGCTGCGGAATCCAGTTCCGTTTCCTCAAAATTTTTTCCCCTCTTTACGAGCCCTCGGCTTTTCTCTCTACCACTTTATTCCACATCTATCTCTATCTATCCTGGCTCTTAGCTCGTGATTTTCTGCGCTGCGCGCGTCGGTTGTTTGCCTCACGCTCCTTGATTTAGAACCAATGCCGGAGTCTGTGTATATAGGATGTGCATCGAGCGGCTTCGCCCACACCGCCACAGTAGCGGCTATTTTTCCGCGATTATATGCGAGAGAGGGAGATTCAATCCGCTTCTGCGGACGCGAATTACGTCCCTCCCGTTGTTCGCCAATTATCGGCTTCTTTGAATTCAATTTCGTTCTGCTGAAGTGAGAGAGAGGGAGAGCGTGCTTTTGCTGAGATTTGTCATTACTGCGCGCGACTGTACGCTGGATTACGTTTAACACCTGTGTCATTTATAAGTAAGCGCGATTTAATTTATGTATAAATTTTTTTTTCTCCTTTGAGCGATATTCTATTATTGGAATCGCATTTACTCTTTTCTTTTATTAGTATGAAAAGCAATAATTTTTCATGATAAGATAATGTTACAATATTATATGAACGTGAAATACGTTCATTTTAAATTATTAAATATATGTATATATTTCTGAGAAAATTTATTTCACCGATGACTGCGCATATTATTATATGGTATATATAAGATAAACATATCTCTTATCTATACGAAATCCACAAGGAAGCGGTATATAAATTTTTAATTAAACTTCAAGATACTTCAAATCTAGGCGACGGCCATCTACTACTTACAATCGTTCAGAAAAAGAAAAAAAAAAAGAGTTACAATGGCACTTAAAATTTTTCAGGTTGTGTATACCTGTGCAAGAGGAGAATATTAAAAGCGACTGCTATGTGTGCTTGCGCGCCCTTGCGGTTTCATTAAAAACGAAATATAAAAGTCTAATACTCGCGGGCTCTCTAAAGGATCGTTAATTAAGTTCGTATCTTTATTTTAAAAATCTTCTGGCCTGGTTAAACAGAGAGAAAAGGGAGTGTTCGAGTAGTACGGCGCGATGTTATGAGAGGTACGGGCCGGCGGGGACTTGGCGCTCTCTCCGCACCCCTTCCCCTCGCATATAAACTTCGCTCCGTTTCTCCCTCTCTCTGTTTCGCCTCCTTTTTCCCAACTCTCGCCTCGCCCCGCCGCTATCACTGTACCATACCTACTGCTCAGCGCGAGCGGAGGGAGCAAAAAATAAGCAGCTCGTTCTAGCACGCACGACAATTTTCTACCAGATTATTTTTCACGCTTCTGCTCTCGCAGGGCATAGCTGCCGCAAAAAATCTACTGCTCATAGTATCTGTATACACACACACACATATGCATATAGGCGCCGGGTAGATGTGGAATCGAGCAAGAAAATAGGTAGCCGCAAAAAATCGCACGCGCATCGCTGCTCTTCCCTCTCGCTCTTTTCCCATCCGCGTCTATATCGCTCGCTCGCCTCGAAATTGCGCTTTGAGCTCGTCACTCGAGCGCGTCGTATAAATCAAAGGAAATAACGCCAAGCGAACAAGAGAGGGCGAGAGCTGGATAGCCGAGCGCTCGTGCAGGCTGCACGGATCGATACATCGACGCCGCGGGTATGTATGCACGCGCGCGCGGAACGAGAGATAGAGGCGTCGCGGGTTTGACAAATGAGCCGGCGCGAAATCCGCGCCCGAAAACATTTTAATGACAATGCGCGACGGCGCGTATATATACCTAGGTGATGCACGCGCGCTCCGTCGCTTTTCATCGGGCGTATACCCTCAAAAGGCCCGGCGCACCAGGGCCGCATTGATAAATCAAGAGCGATATGCTCCGAGCGCTTAGCCGCTGCGCTTTTTACCCTCGTCCCCATAATTCTCCGATCGCGCGCGAAAAGGCCGCGAGCGCGAGAAAAAGTGTGGAATGAGAAGGCGGCAGCGGCGGCGAGGAGATATGGCCAGAGAGAGCGAGAAAATAAGAGCCGGAGAATTAGGAGACGTCGAGAGATTATGGATCGCGAGCGCGATAATTCATCTCCCCCACGCTCACCATGTGGAATTATTCATACGAGCGTATAAGATGCAGCGCGGATGGGGAGAAAGAATAACGTGTGTATAAGTGTGGGTTGGCGACGCGGTGTGTCGATTGTTTCCGGTAGAGCGGAAAAAGTAAAAGCCGACAACGAATTCGAGCTAGCGGGGATTTAATTAACTCTCTCTCTCTGCGAGGAGGCGATAAACGCAATTTATTTCGATGCGATTCTATATTCAATATTTATTGGATTACAAGGCATTAATCACTTTTTTCGCCTGCTGATCAATGCAGACGCGGAAAGAAGCCCGCGCGCTGCCGGCCGACCGGGAATACGTTAATTTTGCGATATCGGTGAAATATGAATGCGAGCCTCGCCGGCACTACTAAAAAGTCGCATTCACTTTATTTGCTCGGCCGAGGGTCATTTACCAAGCCAGGGATTTAATCAATGTCAGCCTTTAAATATATGTTTTTTCTAACACATGCACGATTTTCGACGTTTTTCTCATGTCATGGTCTCAGCTCGACCGACATCTGAGCCCTGACGCATTCGCTGAAAGATAAGAACAAGACGCTCGCGGCGTTAGCTCAGTGGTAGAGCGCGGAACTACAAACCTTGAGTGTAATTCACTCCTTCGTCCTCTCACACGGCGTGAAAATCGGTCCTAAAGTGACTTTTTTTTTTATACTGACTGGAAAAAAATATACTTGTTTTCCCGTTTTTTTTACATATAATTTAATATAATATCATTTCATTTTTCAATGTAACTTTATAGAAAAAAGCAGTCGAACTTGCTTTTTAGGCTTAAAAACGTCGAATATGCTTGACATATGTCTAAAAAAATATGGTGTGCCCATATAGGGCTAGTTGGCCATTTGACCTCGGGCTAGCTCACCTTCGACTCGTACTGCAAACTCCACACTCGGTCTAAAACGGCCCACTTTACGCCTTAGGTACACAATATACTATATTTCTTTTTTAATTTGATCGAAGCTCATTAAAAGTGTGTATGCAACGAAAGAAACGTCCATATTTTGTAGGAATAAACAAATTTGAAAAAGAAGATTGTACAAAGTTTTTGATTTTGCGACCTCGCGTGCAGTCAATTTGATCCTATAATTAATATAAAAGTTTAATTAAAAGTTTGTAAAATCGAGGGAAAAAGGGTGGGGGTTTAATTACGGAGAGAGGTGGGAGGGAGAAAACGGCGAGCCAAAGATTTTTCATTATAGACAAAGATAGGAGGATTGGGTGGAAAAAATTAAAGGGAGCCGCTGCCGCGGTGCGTTCGAGAGCAGAGCTCTGTGCGCAAGGAACTGCCGCGCAGAGGAAAAAGAGTAAAAAGGGAAAGGGGGGAGGTTAGCCGAGCGCGATCGAGTCCAGGCGCACGCGGCTGTCTTTTACCTTCTTTTTATACCGCAAATTCCGGTTGAACACGCGCTCGCACACGACGACGACGGCGACGGCGACAGACGGAATTGAATAATTTCAGCGGTGAATAATTCCCTCGGCCCGCGCCGAATCGTCGTTAAGCAGCGACGCGCTTTTGCCTCGGGTTTTACGCTCGCGATCAGTCAGCGCACTCGCGCTTTGGCTTCCCGGATTTACTCCAATCTCGCCGATGTGATTTTGAAGTCTTTTTGATGGGTTTCACCTCTCTGCGCGCATGTATATTTAAGAGCAAGAGGCGCGAGGTTAGGAAATCAAATCGCGAGCTCTGGATTAATGGCCGAGGGGCGGAGAAATATTCATGTCGAGAGCTCGGCGCGTATAAATTTGTATGATTCGCGCGGGCGCGCGCGCGCGCGAGTCTTGTAGAGCGTAGAATAGACGCAAATTTTCTATGAGAGTGCGCCCCCTTCCTCTCGACAATTCCTCATTCTCCGCCACGCGCGAGCGAGCTCGAGAGCTTGCAAAGATCCGAATACGATTAATTTTCCTTTGCTTACGAAAAGTGCCTGCGAGGAAAAAATACCGCTTTCTTTTTTATCGGCGTGTATATAGCTTGTACCGCGAGCAGCGCTCAGATTGATATATTTTAATGGAACTTTATGATACATATGCAAAGTTTCGGTTGGGGGTGGAATTGTAAATTCATGCAAATCCAGAATTAAACTCACTAGATGCGCATTTTTAAACAAATAGAATAAATGCAAATGTTCTACCCGGGCTGTGTATACTGCGGTGACGGTGACATCAAAGTTATCGGTGAACACTTTTTTTCTCCCGCGCGGCGTGCCACTAAATTAAGAATTTTTCAGCATAGACGAGCGCGTAATCAGGAACCGTAAAGCGCGCATTTTGATCTAACGCATATTAAACGTCAACGAGGCAATGATAAATCTCGCAGCGAAAAAAGCCGCGAAATTTATTACAAAGGCCGACGTAGCTTATATACATATGTCAAAAAGTTCTCCCTCGCTCTTAAACAAAAAAAAGAATAAAAGGCAGACATAATTCTATACGTGTGCACCGACTGCAATGTCTCTCTTATCGGTGTTGTATTTATTTCGACTCTTCTCTCTCTCTTTTTCTCCATCCTCTCCGGTCCTCTTCGCGTAATTAAAACGCCGGGCGAAACAATATCTGCCGCGCGAGTAGGATCGCAATGCGAGCTCCCGGGATACCTAGCTCCTCGCGAATTTACAAAATATTCCGGGCGAAGGAGGGGAACGCGCGCCCGATAATGACGCGCCGTTTCCGTAATTCCGAGGCTCTGTGAGGGCGCGCGTGTATAATGGGCGTCGTGTCGAGGCGCCGCTGCATGAGTTAAACTTAAAGGGGAAAAGCGATTCGTTTTTATACACTCGAGGGCGATTATTTCATTCGATTTGAGCGTGGAATAGGTAAAGTGCGTATTTCGAATTATTTCTCGAATGGGATAAAATATTGTGGTAAAATGATGTTTTTGTCGCCTGCGTAATGAAATGTGTCAGTGAAATGAAGCTTTTTGTTCGGATAATATTTTCTTTTTACGGAGTGTTTAGAGAAGTATTAATTCGCGAAATATTGAATGACACGTTTTATAGTAGGTATTGTAGCGCGGAAGCGTATATGGGGCCGACTCGTACATAAATGATTAAATAGAATTAAGCGTGTAACGGCAAGGAAGGTATGGGATTTAGCCGGGCGAAACAATGTTCCCACGTTTCGCTATTTGCGTACGCGCGCGCGCGCGCGCTCATGTCCTCCCTTAATAACATGTGCTCGCAGTAACAAAGTTAGCTCAGAGCACAGATGTATTAATTTTGCCGACAAAACGCTTTAGATATATAATAAAGTTACGATCTAAGTGCGCTTGCCGATGGCTAATCGGTTAAAACACGCGAAATGTGAAAAAGGCGCGACAATATCTCAATTATATATGTACAACAATTTGATTATGTACCTCATATTATGACAAATATCCGAAATTCGATATTCCGCCATCTCTATTTCGGTAAATAAGTTAGCGCTGTGGCTATATATCGGCAAATAGCCTTCATCTATCGAAGCGCGCCACTGATAACTGCGTGTAGAATATTTATGACAGCCTATTGCAAATGCCATCCCATACATAGTGATAACGTTAATTCGCGGCGCAGGAATTGATAACATCCATTTGACTAATTATATTTATCGCGAGAAAAGAAGTTATATCGAGTCGAAAGAAGCCAGAAATGCCGCGGAGCAGCGCCACTCGGAAATCAGCTCTTCGGAAATCCTGGAGCACTGGGCGAGAGGAGCGGAAGTGCTCATTAAAGAAACACGCGTCGGTCGAATACCGGCCGCACTTACGCCTCCCGCGTCTATACACTCGCGCGTGTGCACTGAAATTCCGCGGTTGAGGCTCGCGCGCGACACATCTGCCCCTGTGTGCATGTACTACCAGGGGGCTCCTTCAATGAACCGCCGAATACACTCGACGCTCGCGCATACCTATGTGCTGTCCTGCTACTATTGCTGCGTCCCATCGAAAAAGCCGCAAATTCAGATCGGCGACAGGCGGCCAGCTACACTATACATAAGTCGGCAAATCAATGCAGGGAATTCTGCGCTCGAATCAAGTGGCTTTTCACGCGGGCGCGACGTTGTTATTGCATTTCGTGCCCCCCGATATGCTGAAGTGGATTATGCGCGTACGCGCATGAATATAGTGTGCCCGTGCGCGCGTAAATACGCAAAGAGCGAACGGGTGGATGTGTGTGCATGTAAAGGCGACGGTCCTGGAGGGGAGTAACGGGTTATGACGGTTTACGAGGCCGGCCGGACCCGGGATTATGTCGCTGATCAATGAGATTGTTTCGCGTTTTGCCGTTCGACGCCGAGCTGCGTAATGCTCATGGTGTATAATACACATACACACACATATATATAGAGAAGAGCACCGGTTTACGATACGAGCGCGCGGATGTGGGTCGCCGGTGCTTTACTTCGTAAAAGGAGTCCTCGAGGATTTCGCGCGGGAAAGCCAGTAAAGGGGATTTCGGTGCGCAACGAGGTTAGGTGAAATTTCTTTTCGATTCTCCACGCAGGAATGGCTCCTTTACGGGCTGCTTAAATTTTCATCAGAGAGTAGGCATCCTTGGTTTGATGTAAAAGATGTAGATTGAAAATGTTTGAGGTAGTTCCTCAATATATTCGTCAAAGTGGGACTATAAGATACCAACAAATTCTATTACAATCTTTAACAGTCAAAGAATTTTTTACAATTTTTTTCAATATATAGGATGCCGATCTAATTTTTGGGAAAAGAACTATTGAAATTGGTTACTCTTACATAGAGAGTGAATGAGTGGTATAGTTTGTACTCTCGCCAAGCACCTAAAAAATAAAAATTTTGATCAGTATGATATAACTTATAAATTTTGTATTAAAATATGTAATTTTAATAGCCAAAATCCATATTTTTATTATCTCCTTTGACTGAAGCTATTCGCATCCCTTAATTTTTCCAATTAATATTTTTAAAGTAAAAAAATTGATTCTAGACCTTTCAGAAAATGGACCTACTTAGCTCGGTAATATCGAAAAATTTCATGTAGGGCTAAGTGGGCGTTTTTTCTTTGTGTGGTTGAAACTCGGTCTGAAAAAGCCCACTTTACGCGCTCTTCGCGCCCAATACCTACATTATTTTGGAGCATGGTATTATAAAATAAGATATTAGTTTACAGTGGTGAAGATATAAGACTCTGTTGGGTAGTAGTGGGCATGTCTTATATATATATGAAAACGAAGTTTTGGCATAGGCATCGGGGGGTCGACGCGGCTCCCCTAGTTTTACGTGGATTTTCGAAGGAGGCAAGGAGGAATGATCAAAGGAGATGTGCGACTCCAAATTTACTCCTCGAAAGTTCAAGCTCGAAAAATCACGAGGCTTTTTTGAATTGCGATGAGGATGTACATTCCGACGGCTCACTTACGTTTTTACAGCTAACGGGTGTAGGGTTTTTTCATTATATATACGCGTGCGCGTGTATGAGGCTGGCTGCACGAACTGTACCACCGAAATAAAAAAGGTGCCGTCGAGATACTTACTTTTTATTCGCGCATTATATAAGTACGTGGCGAGGGCTTTCAGTGTTAAACCTTACATTTTTCGCTCGGAAAATGTACTACTCGCGAATTCTAGGGGTGCAAAATAAAAAACAAGTTTTTTTTTTTTAAATGACGCGGTTCTTCAGAGTTCCCGGGGCGGTAACCTGAATGGGATATTTTTGAGGTCAAGTAGTAAACACTCTTTACACATCAACATTTATAATTTCTCCTTAATATTACAATGATGCACTTGTCAATTTCAAAGTCAAATACGAAAGTCGAGCGATTACGTAATTCATTAAATAATATCAGGCTGGTAATTAAAAGAGAAAGGAAACGAGGCATGAAAATTATACGGCCCCGGGGCATAACGCACAATCCATAAAAATGGCGGCGGCGCATATCAGCTGCAGCAAAAAAGAGGCGAGCAGTCACGCAGAATTAGCGTAAAAGATAGGAATACGTATACACGGGTGTGGGAATTAGGTGCGCTTATTGCGGTGCGACATTGTCGCACGGTAATGAAAAAAAGAAAAAATTGGTAGAGCGAAGTGCGGATTGGAGGCGCGCGGGCTATACACATAGAGACTGCGGAAACTGCGGCAGATGGAAAGGACTCCGATCGCGAGTTTCCTGGCAACGTCTGTCGCGCACTTTGCCAATATTGGTTACAAATGCGGCCGCGCGCGGATGCCGTAGGAAAAAGACAGAGAGAGAGAGAGAGAGAGAAGTCATAACTTCTTTTCCAATGTAAAAAGTCCACACAGTGCGCGCTCGTCATTCTTGTTGCCGCGTTTGCCTCCCTCTGTCTGTCTCCCTCTTTTTTTGCGCGTTAACAGAGCCCCTGGCTTTCATTATTTCTGCATTTTCAATTCTCAGGAGCGCGCGCGGCTCGGCAGCCGACAAAGCGAGAGGAACCGAGACAGAGGTAGAAACATTCGTCGCTCGTGCGTCGCGTCGGTTTTTCCGATTTCGCTGCTTGCTCGTTTCTCCCTCTCTTCTTCTCTCTCTCTCTGTACTACCTAGCTCTGTACTACTCGCATACACGCCTCAATCATCAATTCGCGTATATACGAGTGCCACGCGCGCGCGCGTGTGTGTATATATACACTCGTCTCCCTCTGTGCAGTCAATTCGGTTTAATTTCGCGCGTTTGCGCAAACGAGAGCGAAACTCGTGCGGAGATTCCGAGAAATCATCTCGAATGTCCCGACCGATAGCATTATTTTTCTCCGACGGCTTTGAGAACGAAAATACACCTCTTCGCTTCTCTATTGGCTGTTTTTCCACGTTGTTTCAAGCCAATGCATAAATTACTGTTCATTCTCGAGTCTTTCAGATAAATATAACATGTGTGTTTACGCGCTAAATTAATCTGCAATTTAATAAGTTATAAATGAGCTTGAAACTAATAAATAATCGAGCAGGGTTAATATATGTATTATAGATTAATAATTCTGTAGCGATATATCAATTACTGAATATTCACTCGCTAATTCACGCAGGCAAACTCTGCAACATGAATAGCAGTCTTTTTGCTTCCGGCACAACTCACGCGCAGAATATATGAAACGCATATATTTTGTGGAAACGAGCAACGTACGATGTATGTATGCGTCAGTGAGCGGACAAAGATGCAGTTCTCTCCGTACACACATATAGAGCCATTGAAGAAATATTTACTTTTGACATTCGTTTAAAAAAGTCATAAACGAGGTCGTAAATAAAAATTAAAGTAGATAAACACGAACACTCGCAAGCTTGGGCAACGCATGCGTGCACTTACACACACACATATAGAGGCTGTCGTCTTTGAGACAGCGAAAATGTTGCTCTCGCGCGTTCTGCAGAGAGGCAGGTAGACGGGGAACGGAACTTTCTCTATTTGAGCAAAGTCAGTTTTAATACTCGTTTAAGAAAGTCGCGCGAGCTGCAGCAAAATAAATGTTCGTTTCTACGTCACGTCGACAGAAGCTCCTTTACCGCGTGCTGACGCTTTTCCCATTCTCCCCCAGCCCGACGAGCTACATCATTTTGCAAAGTGTGTACCGCACTATTTCTCCCTCGTGACGCAATGCTTATGTGACAACAATTGCATTTATATTAATACAAATGATGTAATTCTATGTATCTAGTCCACATGTGTGTGTATAGACTCGACAAGATAAACAGAAGAATAAAATGCCGATGACAAATATTGAAAGCATTCTCTTTTTCTCTGCCCTCACGACGATCCAATTACTCGGCGATTCAGATTCATCCGAGGGACGCGGAATACGGCGAGTAACGAACATCCGCGCGCGTTTTTTCTGCGAAGTAGGCAGAAGCGCGCTGCGAGGGTGCACGCGGAGGAGAAGTATGTACGTATGCCGGGGGGATTGAGGGAAAAAGCCAACTAACGAATATAGGTCCATTGGTCAAAGTAAAATCGATATAGCCTCGAATCCTATACGATTTTTCCTCCTCCCCACCCCCCACCCTTATATTTTCCAGCTATTCACGAGCTGCGAGCGTATATAACGCGTGACGACAGACGACGAGCCGCCCGTGGTTTATATATAGCGAGGAGCAAAAAAAGACACGAGAGAAAAACCCGGCGGGGGACGCAGATAAAAAGAAAAATAACAAGAAGGAAAGTAGGGATGGATGTAGGAAGGCATCGGGCGTCGTTAAGGGAATTGAAGTCAACTCTAACAATTCCAAATTACGTCTGCTCTGGTGGCTTTCGCGACGGCGCGCGCACAAACTCTCTTCCTCCTTCTCCTCTCCATCCTCCCCTCCGTCCACGATAAACACGCGACGTGCTTTCTCCGACTCTGCGCGCGCAAAAGTCGGTCATAGCACCGCTCGCAGCGAGACATGCACATCTATATATATACGCCTCTCTCTTCCTCCCTGTGCATCTATCCGATTTCGCCGACGAGCGAGTTATACGAGCGCGGAAATAAAAGAAGGTCGGTGACGCGGCCGTCGTACGGCGGGGAGGGAGACATACCTAGTATGGAGCTACACACAGCCGTGACGACGATGAGTGCAGGAACGCGAAACGCGACGCTCCCGGGTACAAAGTGAAACGAAAGGAAAATAAACGCGAACTCGGGCATTTTTTTCGGCCGGATGTTCACACACACACACATTTACGCGCGCCCGTCTGTGTGAGCGATAGCGCTGAAGGGGATGCGAGTGCCGAAATTTTTAGTTCGATTGGCTTGGCGCGTGTGCCACTGGGCTGTTTCATTTCTGATCGGCCGTCATAAATTTCTGACAGCGGCCTGCCTGACGGCCAAATCGCCCGCGTACCTCTACTGCTGAATTTCAAATTTTCCTTTTTTTTTGTTTTTTTTTTTTTTTTTTGAGGCCAGCGTCGGGAAGTAAGTCAGCCTTGGTCGTGAATTATATTAACTTTTATTATAGAAGGGACTATTTGCTTTGCGAGTGATGAGCCTAAATGTGATTGATCGTTTGTAAACAACACGCGAAAATAACTAATTAATGTTTAGTTATTCTTTTAGCGAAATTAATGAAACCTTATACGATACAATACACAACAAAAGAAGTAAATACAGACCATTAATTAATCTATCAAGACATAGCAGGTCTATATACGATCCCGGAAATTCCCCGAGCCAAAAATGCCACGAGTCATCCTATCGGTGTAAATCTTATCTCCCCATCGGCCAAAATTCTCTCCTCGAAAAAACTCCTCTTTTTTTTCTTCATATACATGCCCGACTAAGAACAAATATATATATAGCAACAACTCTTTGCGTCACGATGACTCTGGCTAAAAATGAAGGAAACATATACACATATATATATACATCCCGTGATTTTAATTCGAAAAAGGAGCTCATACACTCCCTCCCTGCAGGCGTATAGCCCGGCACAGAGTCGCTGGAGAAAGACAATTGCGAGGGAGAGAGGGACGTAAAATGAAAAATAAAAAAGGACAAAGACGGAAAAAGCTCTCGGGTGGCGCGCGCTCGCGTCAGGAGGAAGCAATTCCAGGGCGGTGGCGACAAACGCGAAAGAGAAATGTAGGTGTACTGCTGCTCTGTAGAGAGAGGCGGTAGTATAGTAACGGAGGAGGGAGGTGGCGGTACCTGGTAAACTTGTCTCCCGCTCCGACTTTGTCCCCATTGTCAACGCTGAAATTGAAGTCCTGGGCGACGGCGACAAGTTTCGGGTCGAACAGGCGAAAACAGCCGCGGGTGGGCTGGGAGGGTGGCACTTGCCGAATCGCTGATACGGAATCGCGCGATGAGTCCTGTATTAGGAAAGTTTCTTGCCGCGACGGACGACACGGCTGCGCGTCCGTGATTCGATTCCCCCCCTCCTCGCGGCACCGCTTCTGCGCCCTATGGATTTTGCTGGCTAAGACTTTTTTCACGGGGGGGAAGAGATGAAGGATTAGCCTCGAGTTCTTCTCTCTGTGTATAAGAGTTATATATTGCAGGATGGTAAGGGGAGAGCTTTTTTGAGGACGGCTCTTATTGCGAAGAAATGGGGTACCATTCCGCGCTAAGTATATAGAAGATGACGGTTAATATACACAAGATGGCTACACCCTAATTGCGAGCTCTGAAAACGAGATAAGTATAATTCGAGCTCGGCTTATCTCTCTCGGCCCCGTTGGAAATTCCATCGCCGCGATGCTTCTTTCAATTATATGCCGGTTGGTAAAAGGGCGCTTAAACCCCTCAGGGTTATATAGCTTCAGCCGCAAAGTGATATACGTCTCGCCTTCGTATATATATAAAAAGAGTGCGGCGCACGGGCGTGTGTGTCAGTCTTTATCAAGAAAAATGCTGCCTGCCAGCCGCCAGGAGAGAATAAAGCGCGACGTCTCGCGCGTGAAAAATCCCGAGACTTTATGTATGCACACACCCGCGCACACAGGTTTGAGAAAGCCACGACGCGTCCAAGTGGAACGAATCAAACTTTAGTCAGGCGGAATAAAAGAGCGAGAGCTACATCGAGTTAAATAAAGCAGATAATTGTACGGGGCCGCGCATGCAACGGACAAATTCGCGATTAAACGAAACGGAGGCACTCGCTCGAGAGCGAGCCTCGCCCTCGCGAAAGAGGGGCACGAGCGTACGATCCCCTTTCAAATGGGAATCGAAATTAAAGGAGAGCTGGAAGCACAGAGTTAAATCGTAAAATGAAATTCTTCCCGGCGAGTGGGAGGGGGTAACGTTCGGCCCGAGATAAGCAAGACGCAACTCCCTCCTCTCTCTCTCTCTCTCTCTCTCTTTCGGCCACGTTTACGAGAGGGATATATATATACACTGCTGAAAGTGTGCCCGGGAATACGAGAGGAAGAGCGAAAAAGGGTAAGAGTCTCGGGCATTATGCTCGAGCTTTTCATTATATACGCGTTCGGCGCGGGTGTATACACACTCAGCGAGGTCGCGGGCTGCTCTCATTGTCCGCGAAGAGCAGTCCCTGCTCCTATATGTGACCTGTCGTCGCGTATAGGTATATATATAGACTTCAGGAAAGAAAGTTCGAGCGGAGATACGCCGCGGCATATACGGCATTGTGCGCGCGAGCCGAGCAATTGATCAAGCAAGTTTGAGCTGATCGCGGGGGCGGAGCTCCGGCACATACACACCGGACTAAAGTTCCTTCGCGGCGCCGAGTGCTAGCTGGGACAATTAGCTGGCTAATGGATAACTGAATCATATAGCTCGCGTCCGCTCTGAAACGATTATCGTTCGGGAAGCTGCGAGTCCGGAAGCTTTATGAATGCGCTGGGAGAGGGTGCAATATCGCATTTGCTAATTACGCAACGCGCGCGTCCGCCGTATTCTTAGCTCCGCGCGCGGAGCAATGTCTCCACCCTCGCCCCTCCCCCTCTTCTCAGCCGTGCTTTATGCGCGTTCCGCGAATTTCGACGAAATGAGATTTCCTCTCTCGCCCTCGCTCTTCCGAGGACGAGAATGCGTTTGATGTAGGGTCGCCGGCGCAAGATTCACGACTCGCTCTTTGCAGCGCGACGATTTTATCTTGATTTGCCGAGTCTTTCCGCGGCTCCCGCGTGCAGAAGAGCTGAGGGCGGTAACTGCTTTTCAAATTGTGTTTTTCGAGAGCCCAGCGCTGAAATGAGGTCGGGGAGTGAATGTGCTTCAATTTTCCCTTCGAGATATTGAATAAACTATGTTTGTTTGCTTAGTTATTTATATGGCACTTCAATATTCGTAGGTCAAAATTTTACAAGACCATTGTAATGCAATATTCACACTTTGTTCTTTCTCGACACTTTGTTGGTATCTGATGAATTTTATAGTCTCAAGAATAAAATTATAAAATTATTTTCCATCAAATCTGTTTTTAAAATATAATACATTCGCTAAATTAAAAATAAAGCTCTGGGTGCAATGGGGGAATTCACGAGCGGCGAGCGCAATGTCGCGCGCTACCAATTGAAAGAACGCGCAGGTATGCACGACTCGCTCGACGCGCGAATTCCACCCGCGTATTATCCCGGGTCGACAATGGCGCTAGTTAGCGCTCCGCTATCCTACAGCGCGCGGTTATTAGCAAAAATTAAGGTATCACAATTTCCAGCTGTAGAAAGCGGGATAGAGAGAGAGAGGGGGAGAGAGGGAGAAAGTTGTATATAGCGAACAAGCGAGCGAGCGAGAGCGGCATGGCCAGACAGAACCGCTTAAGCGCGGCGCAACCGCGAACAATTTGTGCGTTGTTACGAGAAATTGCCTCAAATATGGTAATTCATTAATTGAGCTTACTGCCTACTCGCTCTAGCGTATATATACATACACGCACACCACGCACACACGCGAGCGGCCTTCGCTTTGCCGATTGCATTCGCTCATTGCGAACGGCCGAAAATGTTATATGTATATATGCGTGAGCGCGCGTACGTATCGATTGCGCAAATTACAGTGGCGTACGCGCGCGCAAACGTTGGTTTATCACGGCAAAGATGATTTACGGTGCACACA
>JAPYZO010001361.1:0-18239 GCA_030522905.1 Torymus flavipes
TTTAGCTTTTTTTTTTTGAACAGTGGATTGTTTGCTGAAAGTTTCTATTGTGATTATAAAATTGTTGGAATATGTTTGCTATCTCTGAACTTTTTATATACGATTTGTATGTATAGATGCAGAAGTATATGATAAAATGTTATCGAAGATGTATATATGCTAAATGTTTTGACTTCGGCTTTTGCTTGCATTTTCCTCAACTTGATATTCGTTATTACCATGTTAATGAGATTACAGCCTTATGAAACAAGATTGAATGGCAAAACAAATCGGGATACAGGCTCATTCTTAACTTATGTGGGAATTATAATTTTTTTTTTTATAGTGGTAAGAAGTTACTTCGATTACCGTATATCTTTATTTTAATTAAAAAACCTCTATATGCGTTAATTATGTTACCGCGAGTATGCATACTTCATCAATACTCGGATCTCTGAAAAATTGCTACCTCCAATTATCATAAATTACAAATGCACACTTTTGTGAACGGACCACAAACCAACGACATTCCAATCGATCCGATAACATTATTTTCTTAACATCATATTGAAACAATATTATTAAAACATCATTCGCGTACCGTCACCAACTCTTCACACGCACACCTTTCCTCGCGCTGCACAGCACGCATTGCACGCGAATCGATTGCCCAAGCCGCAGGATCGTCTGTCGCAAGAATCGCGCAGCAGCAGCCGCCGCGTGTAATTTCGATTGTGCCCGATAAGGGAGGCTCTCTTTCACTTTTTTTTTTTATAGATATCGCCGCGGTTAATTAATTTATGCCCATTTTGAAATTCGCCGGTTTCACCCGTGCTAAATGGATGGATGCGGTTCGCGTTCTGGCCGTTTGGTAATAATCAGTGTGTGCGGTGGGCTACGCCTAATGGTTTAGTGGTAATTGATATGTGTTTGGAAATTAAGGCGAATTGCGAGTTTTTAAAAGGGTTAATTGCATGCCAGGTAAATGGTGTGAATTTGGGATCAGATCGCAGGTTTGTTTTTACTTGGTCTTTGATTAAGAATAATTGTTTAGTGAGAAGGAGAGAGTTTTTCATCCAATGTGGTGGGACATACTAGTGTAATATAATTTTTGCGGTCGCATAAAGCTTTCTTATTTGATGAATTCTTCATATTTTGCATTTACCTTTATCACAGTATATTAATCCCAATTCAAAAAACGCGGACGTCGTTAAACGCTTAATGTTTTTTAAAAACTAGTTTGTTTGACTTCCCCATGCGAATCAATAAAATGTATGTATTATATTCCGAATAATCAAAACTGTCAAAGCATGACGTTGGTTTTAAGAAAAGAACGCGGAAGGTAATACTATTCAATAAATTTGAATCAATGAAATTCACTGATGAAAATCAGTTATAAGTATACCAAATAAACCTGAAATTTCAGTTAATTTTGAATTTTCACTAAATATTTCAGTTTATCTGGTAACTTATAACTGATTTTCGGTGAATTTCACTGATTTAAAGTTGATATATTGTAAACAATAATTATATGTTAAAATATTTATCAAATGCAAAAAGCTACAATTTATTGATATCGTAAATGTCACTTGAGAACGTATAAGTTCCAATCGTCTATTGAAAATCTGATTAAATATACTGCAAAAACTTAATGCACAGTTATCAATCAGAGTTCAAAGAATCAATTAATAATTTATCGGTGACATAACTATCATCGTAAGTGGATGACAAATTGTTTTTATCGATGTGTTAAGAGTGACTCCGTGTAGAAAAAAGTGTTAAGATCAGTCTATAAGCCTGCAAATTATGCTTACATGTATATTTTTTTTTTATAATAGAGTAAAACTATTTTATTTATTATAAGCGCCAGTAGAATTTAATGTATTTTAATTGAAATAAAGTATTATAAAGCTATCAGCATACACATGAATAATTTATCAAAGTAATCTATGATTGTAAAAAAATAACTCCAATATATGTAACGAGAAAAAAAATAACTTTAATAGTCGCGTAAAAAAATTTCGTATTCTGCAAACTGGATTCTCAGTACTCTCACACTATATAATTCTCTTTATCAATTATCTTTTTACTTTTAGCAATGAAAAGGTTGATGAACAAGTTCTATAATTCATTTGATAGTTTTGCGCCCATAATCTTGTAAGAGAATAGATTTCAATAAAGTATTATTTAATACCGTTATTTTTAAAATCATTTTTACTAAGAATATACCTTAATTATACTTCTCTGATTCTTAGACTTTCAGTGCGCTTGTGACTTCGATATTCTGTATATACCTACTTTCCCAAAAATTGTGTTTTGTTTCTTGCATATCGAATGCGATAATGTATTAATTATAAGGGAAAGAAAATAAAATATTCTCTAAATGTTTTTAGTGCAAAGTCGGGCAATGATACAGAATAGTGAATATACACTATTTGTTCAGTGTTTAGTACGATTCTCCTGAAAAATTTCCCTAATTTGGTCATAAAAAAGATGAATAAAACAAAAATTTATGGCACATCTGCAATAAGTTTTTTAGTTTTACCGCACAGAGTTTTAACCGCATATCATTTTTTCTTATGGAAATTTAACATGGGAAAAATTGACAAAAAGTAGTCACTGATGATTAATCAATAGCAAGCACTTAAAAATGCCAACAAAAAAGCAATTCAAGTAGAAGAAAAGAGCTTTAATTTAAGTTTCGGTTCCGGTTCTGTGCAAAATTACGTGCATTTGAAGATCGCAAAAATTTACAAAAAATGATGAAAATCTTATGAATTGACTTCACAAATGATGAAAATCTTATGAATTCACTCGATTACTTTCATGGGCAAATATCTGCCAACATTTAAGAATACTTATGTAAGATGTGCGTGATGACGACTGAGCAAAGAATAACTAACCCCTGATGCACTCAGTCGATACATAGCATCGCTCCCTTAGCTTAGTCTTTACATACAGTACCAGAAACTTTGAGCTCTGAGTTCGCGTTTCGGTTGTTGCGTATTTTCTTATACTTTATTATTTAATTTGCATCGTATGCTACACTATTTCCTGCGAACGATAAAAATATGAGTATAAAATAAATCTAAATTTATTTTTATATTTTAGTTTCTTTTCGGTTGAACGTGATAATGCAGAACATCAGAAATATTGTTTCAAAATTGATAAGAGGAATATACAGATAAGTAAACGCATACTCTTGCAAAAATTACAATGCCGTAACCAGTTGCTATTTAAGTTTTGATGAATATCTGATAATGATTATTTAGCTTTTTTTCTGTGTTCAATGCATCACGAACATGAAAATTGATGTTCTCAGTGTAGCGTCTCGTGCATCGCTCGCACCGTGCAGCGCCAGATATACAATCTCTCGTCGGCGTCGGCTGTCGCTGGGTATTGCTTTTGCATTTTCAGTTCTGGAACATTCGCCTTCATCCACGTTTTTTAAACGAAGAAAATTGGCGCGACGAACGTCTTCGTCAGTCGAGAACGAACCGCCGTGAGATACTCTCTCTCTCTCTCTCTCTCAAGCATTAATTCAATAAAAGGACCTACGTAACTGTAGTACGGTCAACGGAATAAGCAACAGTAGAAATAACATTTTTGCGTAAGTTTTCAAAATTATCAACTTAGAGGTAAGAATAAGAATAAGAAAACTTTCCCTTTCAAGATTTTGATATCTAAAATAAGAGGAGTATACCAATTTATAACACTTAGAAAATCTTTCTTTTCATAAAACATTAGTGACAATTTTGCTACCAAGTGACATAAATCTAGGATTTATAGTTTTTAGGTAAAATCTACTCTATTATATATAAATACACTTCTAACGGTATTAAAATTATTACTTTCTTGGCGCTCATACAAGGGAAATTTCGAGAAAAAATTATCAATATTCAAGTGGTAAGAACTAGATAATTATCTACGATTCATAAATAAAAATTAATGTTGTTCGCTGAAATCAGTTTATAGTTATTTTAAAGTCTCACAGTCTAATTTCGGAAAACCGCATGAAACGTTTGTGGAATCTTCTACTTGCTAGTCCAAAAAGTGTGCAGAATCTTTCAAGGTTCAAACCGGCTCTAAGATCCTAAACAATTATAACTATTAGCAATTAACTAGTAATGTAACCGACATATAATAGCTTTGTTTTATCTGTATAATTGGCCATTTACCATCGTTTTATAATCTTCTATTAACAATCGCTATCTTGATAATTATTATGTTTTACTTTTATTCTGTAAAGGGTTCTCTGTCCGAATGATGAACAAATAAATAAATAAATAATAAATAGATAATTATTGATGCAATCGTAATTTTTCGTAAAAATGTTTCTTCTCAAAAATAAAAAAGTTACCGTATAAATGTTTCTTCTCAAAAATAAAAAAGTTACCGTATAAATGTTTCTTCTCAAAAATAAAAAAGTTACCATAATAATTTTTTTTTTTTATAGCTGATACATAATTATTTTAATTCTCAAGTAATGATCTTCATTTTGTTTGTAGACAGAAATAATTTTGAAGTAAATAGATTTTCTTTCGTATACGATTGGCACATGCCAAGTATACCTCCAGATTTTGACCAGATAGAGCTGCGTAGTAACAGTCTTTAATATTTAAAAGACAATCACTGTTGATAGATATAGTTCCCTTAGTTATTCATGAAACTGTGATTTTTCGTAAAATTATAACTTGTCAGTAATAATTTCACATTTTTTACAATTACAACTACAAATTCAAAACTGACGTTATAATAAATTTTACAGGTTTACAACAATCATGTCCTCGCTACACGCAATTCTCAAGATCACTATTCTGATCTGGTACATTACCATTGTGGTATCATCCGATGACCTTCGCCGAACTAGTATGCAGACGACCATTCCGCAGGAAGACTCTTCGCAGTACTTAGTGCCTAACAGCTTCTTCGATATCGATGACCACCCGGGCATCTACTATGCCACTTGCAAGAAAACTAGCCCCGATATGCATACATGCACTGTAATTCGCGAAACGCCGCTGAATTCTAAAGCTAGTGTTAAAACAATTGACAGGTGTAAAGATATCCCCTTAAATGTGAGCGACTTGGATGAAAATATCCGTGATATAGGAGCACTCTTTCCTATGACAGGTGGCAACGTGGCTTTGGTGCATAAATCTCATGGTGAAAGTGTGAGATTCATACTTGTTAACCTTATGGACTGTCGCAAATTGAGTCCGGTAATCACGAAGCTACCTAATGTTGACTTCCGTTATATCGTGCCAGCGTATATACCGCTGGTCGTTTACGAAGATAGTTTAGAGTTGATGATGCAGAATGTCACAGACTGTGCTACGAGCGAATCGACCACATGTCTCATCAAATACAACTATGCTGGTGAGAAGCTAGGTGTAAGACCTTTAAAAATTCCGGGTGGTAGCGACTTGTCCAGTGTACAGGTGGATGATGAAAACATGGGATTGTATTCATTTTACACAGATCAGGATCTTTCTGAGGACATGGCGTTCAATATTTCGCATGTAGCCCCTGACGGCGAGGTCCACCTCATTACTGAAGACATTTTCAGTTATATGGACTTTAAGTTTTATACCTCACACGCGCACGGGCTTTTCAGCATTTGCTGGGGGGCTTACTTGCCTGATACGAGTCTGCTGCGCTGCTTGCAAGTCGACAAAGAAAAGGTCCTCCTCAACGTCACCCTCAGCGCAAAGGCCTTAGATGGGGCCCAGTGGTTTGCGGTGCACAACATCCCTGGTGGTGGTATATTATTGGCCAGTGGTAACAACACCATTTCCCCGAGCTTCCAGTTGAGACAATTAACAAAGGATGCGAGAGACGCCGATAGATGGCTAAATGTGGAAACTCTTGTAGAGCCATTTGAGTGTAGTCAAACAGTTTCAGGATTACGGATAAGAGTGATGGAGGATAAGGAAAATGTGGAGGTCTGCTTCCACTTCGTATGCGATAACAAATGGGTTTCGTATCCAAGTCAAAATAGTGGATGGAATATCCAGTACGAGCGGGTCTGCGTGCCTGAGCGGCTTGTCAAGGGGTTTCTAAAGAAGAAACTGTAATAATGAAACTAACGTGAATTGCAACAGTGGTTCTTGTTAGTTATATTCATTCATTGTTTTCCTTTGTTTTATGAAAAAAAAACTGTTACTTTAAGTAATAAACAAAAGTTAGAACATCTTAAATAATTTTTATTTAATAATATTTAAATAATATTTTAGATTGGTCAAAAAAAGTCACGAACTTATCTAACCTTTTGACATTTGGTTGTTGATCTATCCCCTTATAAAATAATGATGGCTTGTTAGGTGAGGCATCATGAAACTGTTTGGGATTGGTTGTCTTGAAAAAAAGAGCGAAAATTTGAAATTGTTCTTAAATCGTTTCTAATGAGCACGCGCAGCACGCTTGAACTGGCTAGTTTATTGAATAGTTTATAAGACTTTCTAAATATTGTTATAAGATTTCTTAAACATTGTGTTTTGTTTCTTTCGTATCGAATACAATACGTAATGTATCAATATTACAGATACAAAAATTAGAACTCTTTTCAATGAGGTTAATTGTATAACTCTGAAATCATCTTGGGCATATTAATTTTTAAATACTTTTATTATTAAAGGCACCTTTAAGCGTAGTTTTTGACTATTTTGATGGACAAAATTTTCGTCAAAATTCAAGATTTCAAAGATTTATGTAAAACTAAAAAAGATTAACATATGAAGTTATTAACAATCTCCTGAAAATTAGTTTTGTCTGAAACAGATTATTCCAAAACTGATAAGAAAAAAATACAAATATGTTGCTTGCTCTACTATAAAATGTATATGCAGGCGTATATAATATTTGAATTATTATTGTGGATTAGATAATCATTATCTAGTTTCATGGGCCCAGCTCGGCCATTCATCCGAGCCTTGACGCGCATAGGCATAATGATAAGAAGAAGATGCGCGCGAGCAAGCCTCGCAATATTCGTCAGTGGTCAGAGCACCAGATTACATCATCATTATCTCGCTTCCGTGAGTTCGAGCCCAGACTATCGCATATTGTTTACGCCTCTTATTAATTAATCTTAAAGAAATTCTATATTCCCAAGATTTGATGTCTCGTAGTGTCATATTGTCAACGGAACAAGCAACAGTGTAAACATAGTTTTTGCGTGAGTTTTTAAAATTATTTACTTATAGAAAATATAAGGTACAGACGGGTAAAACTTCCTATTTTAAAATTTTTGATCTATAAACTATGGGGATCTAACAATTTTTAAATCCACATTTTTATAAAACTTTAGTCAAAAGTTTTGTACTGATAAGGAGAGTGCACACTCTCTGAGAAACGGATTTTAATTGGAGTTTGATTGATAAATCTATCTATCTTTGATTACTTGTAATTTCCTGAAAAATTAATATTTTCCAACGAAATTAAGCTTAAATTTTAGCATTTTCTGTCTACTTTTATAACCCTTTTTTCTCGATATCATACCATAAACAATTGAAAAGTAACAGGCAATATAGAAAAGACCTCATTTTTCTAAAAAACGGTGCATATTTGAGATTGAAATACCTATATCTCAAGAAAAAGGGCTGATTTGATGGGATCGTGAGCACTAGGTTTCATTTTTAGACCTTTAAAGCCGTGTTAAAATCTGTTTCTCAGAAGATGCACACTCTTCTTGTGAATTAAACATCTAGGATTTCCAGTTCTTAGGAAAAATCTGCTCTCATTGCTACATACTTTTACAGTTATTATAATATTCGTATAAAAAAATTATTGCTTTATTAGTACTCTTAATTGTCTTTAATTAACAATTTATTACCTTCTTAGTAATATTCACTTAGAAAAATGTACGATCGATTATTATTGAAATAATAATATTTAGACATTATTAACTGCTTTACAATTACAACTACGTGGTCAAAACTTTCAAAAAATATGACTTCATGACAAATGTTACAGATGATCGACAATCATGTCAGCGCTACGTGTGATCCTAGAGATCATTATTCTCATATGCTACTTCACCGTTGTGTTATCATCTGAAGACCTTCGGCAAACCAGCATGATGATCACAATTCCGCAGGACGACCCTTCGCAGTACTCAGTGCGCAGTATCTTCTTCGAGATTGATGACAACCCGAGCATATACTATGCCACGTGTAAAAACACCAGTGACGACGTGTATACGTGCACTGTAGTTCGCGAAACACCGCTAAATTCTCAAGCTAGTCTTAAAGCGATTCGCAGCTGTAAAAACATCCGCTTAAATCTCAGCGACTTAAATAAAGACGACCGCAAAGTTCAAGGAATCTTTCCTATGACAGACGGTTATGTGGCGCTAGTGCATTCATATCAAGGTCAGACTACGCGATTCACTCTTGTTAACGTTATGCACTGTAACAAGCCGATTGTGGTCATCAAGAAGCTGCCCTTAACTAATAATTCCGTGAGAGATCGAATGAGTTTGAGTATCTGGCCGGTCGTTTATAAACATAGTCTTGAGTTGATGGTGCAGAACGACCCTGGCTGTGCTACCAGCGAATCGACCACGTGTCTCGTTAAATATAACTATGCTGGTGAGAAGCTAGGAGCAAGATCTTTAAAACTCCGGAGTAGTACCCTCTTACATAATGTACGAGATGGCGAAGACAAGGGATTGTACTCCTTTAACATAGGTTCTGGTTGGGGCAAACGGCTCAACATCTCGCATGTAGCCCCTAACGGCGAGGTTCGCCTCATAGCTGAGGACGTTTACAGCTCCATGGACCTTAACTTCGGCAGGTCATACGCGCATGGGCTTTTCAGCATATGCTGGGAGGTTAATTGGCCCAATGTCAGTCTGCGCTGCTTGCAGGTCGACAGAGAGAAGGTTCTTGTCAACGTCACCCTCAGCACCAAGATCTTGGATTGGCGACCCCAGTGGTACATGGTGCACAACATGCCTGGTGGTGGTATGTTATTGGCCAGCGGTAACAACACTATTGGCCCGAGCTTCCAGGTGAGGCGATTGACAAATGACACAAGGGATGCTGATTGGTGGCTGGACGTGCAGACTAATCAAGAGACGTATAAGTGCGACAAGGAGCTTGGATTATGGACAAGAGTAATGGAGGACAAGGAAAATGAGGAGGTCTGCTTTCATTTTGCATGCGAGAATAAGGAAAATAGTGGATGGAAGATCAAGTACGAGAAAGTCTGCGTACCAGAGCGGCTCGTCATGGGGTCACTGAAGAAGAAATACGTAGTATAGTGAATTTTTTGTGTCCGATTGTTGGAGAATAAAATGTTTAAAATCGGTGATTCGAGCAATAGCTGGAGGTGAATGTGCCAATCAGGATTGAATAACGATTTGGATCAAGTTTGCTTTCAACTAGTAGTAATAGGGGATCAGGTACGAGAAGCTTCGTGTACGTAGGTGGCTCACTATTGCTCCACTGCATTCAGAATTTCGAGATATTTTAATGAAAAGGCAGTTCAGTGTATACTCTTGATGAACAATCCAGTGAACTTCGACAGTATAAGTGCCTTAAGAATTCAATTATGTTTGAATTTTTGATGATTTTTGTGAACTTGTGTGTCCCACAAACATAAACATTGTATTTTACCAAAAATTGTCTTCTAAGTTTAGGTAATAAAAAATATTACGAACATCGAAAATAATATATTTTATAATTTTATTTTATTATTTAAGTTTTTGATTAAATATTAACTTATAACTAAATAGTTAATCGAAGTTTTTTTTTAATTTTGTTATACATTTGACTATTTGGCAAAATTATTCTGTAAAATTTTTAAAACCTGAATCGAAATTGTGTATAATGTACTCATTTTTGAATAATTAATTTTTTTTAATAAAATTTAAACATATTTTATTTACAATTTTTAGTTTAAAGAATTTTCTGTGTGTTATTTAGCATCGATCTTTGTAAACCCGCAGAAGACTAATTTGCAACCGTACCAACAGGCACTTACTAATAAATAGTGGTATCCTGATGTTTGTTTGACAAAAAACATGGCTAGAATTATGCCATTTTGCGTTCGGATTGAAGATTTAAATAACGTAATTATTCGTAGAACAGAATCAATCATAATAAGGCTAAGCAACAGTTTTTGCAAGAAAAGAGACAAACTTGTTTTTTTGGGTAAAATCATTGCGCTATTAAATCTTTGTTATCGAGTCTGATTATTACGACACATAAAAGCATTTTAAGATGTGAAAGAAAAGGTATTGTGTTATTTGTCTGTAGCATACGAGCAGAATAACGAGGACATGCACTGGCTGATTCCATTAAAATTCAGGTAGGCTGTCTCAGATCGAATATTGTTTTCGTCTAGAAACTATAATAAGACTGTAATTCTAAATCATATTTAAGGAAACGCGTGTCTCCAATAGATTTTGCTTGAAAAAAATTATTTAATTAAAACGTTAAATATAAAATATGTTTAATTTTCTACCAGGGTAAGATTTTATCACAAAAACTTTCGATTTAAAAAAAACTTCAGCATATGCCTACGGTGCATCTGCGTACCCTTATAGCGAATAGCGCATATCATTTCTCATCACGATATCTCATTTTTAATGATTTTTTTTCTTTGAAGGTAATTCATTTCATAGCATATATACAATATATAAAATGAAGGAAATTTCTCAAAGATTTTAAAAATATGATTGTATTTACAAATTATACAATTTTGTATATTTAAAAAATGTTCATTCACCGGTGAGTGTTCCAATACTGATGTGGTCACTCTACATTTTGCAAAAATTATTTATAAACTTAGATTTATAGGTTACCTTTATTCTAATAACTTTCATTTAATTTCCTTCTGTTTCAGTTAATTTTTGTTATGGTCTATCCCAAAGACGCTATCTTATTTAGAATCCATAAAAAATTATCAAGTGTACATAAATATTTACATACAGCTACAGGTTTCTATAAGAATCAAGTGTGTAAAAAGTAGTAGCTGATGTCTCCATAGGCATCGACAACAGTTATCAAGATTTTTTTCTGACATAGTTCAAGTCTCTATATAGTCACAAACAAATTATATATTTCAATCCAAGTAGTCAGTACAACGCAGACCACGCAGCGAACGAGACGCGAGCACTGGCTTCATGTAAGCAATAAATTGATTTTCAAACTTACACATATGTATATATCAGCCATTTGCATATTACTTTCAATTATTAACATAATTTGTAAAAAAACTATCTTGAAATTTCCAATTTTGCTGTTAATTATTAAAATAATATTTTCATCATCGTTAGTTTGTATATGACATTATAGGTATACGGATTTAATAATGAAATAAAGTTATAAAGTAATAATACAATTAAATTCATACCTATGAAATATTTTTGAAATATCTATACAAAAACCTTTACACTGTAATAACTTAATTTATCAAAATTTCATTCACAGAACATTGCCAATCATGTTGCTGCTACGCACGATCCTTTCGATCGTCATTCTCGCCTTCCTGAAATTTGTTGCAGCTGACTTCCCCGGCAATTCTCTATTCACCTCCCCGGCAGTGCGCAGAGTATCTTTGAAAATTAGCTTACCGCCAACCAATCATCATGAGTACCTTATTCCCGGCTTCGATTACGCTCTGGATGACGACGGCGTCTACTACGCCAGATGCAGGAACAGCTCGAACCCGGAGGAGCATCTCTGCGACGTGGTGCATGAGACTCCGCTCGGCGAAGGCGAGATGGTTCGCGCCCGCAGTTGTGTGGACGTGACTGTGCCTGTTGACAACGACCCATACTATCTGTCGAGTGTAGTGGCTATGATGCCCTTATCCACAGACCACGTGGCTCTGATCACCGAGATAAAAGGAGAGAGGACGTGGACTATCGTCAACCTGTTCAACTGCTCGGGACCACACCCGAGCATCGTAATACCGAATGGCAATAACTACAATACTATGGAGTACCACCTAAGCACTCCTATTGTGTTTCGCCACCACTTCGAGACCATAATGAACAGCGCCGAAAACTGTGAAACTCTGGAATCGACGGTGTGCCGGGTTCGCTATCAGTATAGCGGCGAGAGACTTACTCCGAAGCCGATAAAGCTGCCAGGCTCGATGCTCGTGTACACGGTCCAACCACTATCAGACGCCAAAGGTATCTACTCGGTCTTCGTGTACGTCGATGACAACGATTACTGGACGTTGAACATTACCTACACGGCGCCCAGTGGCGAAAGTCGCATCGTCGCATCGGACATGAGTCAAGGACTAGCCTTCGTGAAGATCACCAGCTCGGTCCACCATGAGCTGTTGAGTATCTGCTGGTTACTAGAGGAGCCAAGAGGTTACATTCGCTGTCTTCAGACCAACACCCATAAGGCACTCGTCAACGCTACGGTCAAGGTGGATTCTGAAAGGGCTGAATGGTTGATACCGTTCAGTTTGCCTGACGGCATGGGTATGCTGCTTGCAGAGACGCACCAAGCCTTCGACCCGAGCTTCAGGATAAGATGGTTAAGGCAAGATGGTACCGGGGCCGACGAGTCATTGAAGGTCGTGCCAGGATGGACGGACGAGCTGGGTTCTGAATGTAATCGTATGTCGTTTAGAGGTACTGAGGGCAAGCACAGAAATGAGATTTGCATTAATGTCTCGTGTGCCAGGAATGTGGACCAGCTTGGCTGGAACATCCAGCACGAGAAAGTCTGCTTGGTTAGACCGTACATTACGGAAGCATTGAGCTGAAGATTTGGATCGAATAGAATGTGATAAGTGCGAGTGAAGTTTTATGTATATGGTGATATTGAAAAAGGGCTTAAGTCCAATTTTTTTTCAAAAATAGCGTTATAGTATTTTTACATTGCATGAGACCGATTGCATCATCTAGGTAGGTATCAACATTTAGAGATAAATTTTGTTAAAAGAAAAAGAAATAGTTTAAAAAAGGGACTTAATTTTAACTTTTTCTAGTGACTTAAGCCCTTTTCCTATGTCACCACAGATATGTATCGCGAGTCTTAAAGGAAACTTCTGATCAATCTGTTTGTTTATTTTGAGCACATTAAACTGATTGTTAATTATTGTCATAAGAGGGATTCGCAAAATATTAACAAAATATAAGTGTTTTTATCTATCTGGCTTTTGTAATTCATTTATGTTCCCCTCAATTATTTCTCCTAATTATAATAAATTTATGAAAACGACCAATCTATCTGAAATTATATGACATAATCTATTCTGATAATATAATCAGCGTGCTTTTCCTAAGATTGTAAATTTATAGGTCAAATGCAATATAATATTTTGATAAGTTCTTTTTAAAGATTAATGACTTGGAAAGATACTATTTACTGCAATCACAAAGACATATAATGGTTATCAAATGTTTTTTCTTCTAATACAAAATATTCGTCTTGAGTGGCATACAGTTTCTAATCTTAATACAGTGAATGAGAACAACTTGAATACGAGGACCGTTGGACGATTGTGAACGTTAGCAACTGTTCAGTGACGGATCCAGGTAACTCGTTAGCAATAAGTTGGAGGATCAAATTCCGATGCTACACGAATGAGCCGTTCGTATATCATGACTGAGTTGACGTCTTGATCCAAAACGACACAGTCAACTGTACCGCACAGCCAACGTTTTATCGCGTTCGATACGGCTATGATGGCCAAAAATTGGATATGAAACCGATAAAGCTCCAAAAATCGGTTTGAATCTACCCAGTGCAATCATTGTCACGCGAGGAGGGATTCTATTCAATCTACACGGATGACTGGCGTAACATTGATTTCAAACCAAAGTTGATTGTAACCTATGAAGAGCCAGATAGCAATGAAGATCGCCTTATAGCAGTTGACTCGAGCCAGCAAGCGCATGTTGACATAACGAACACGTTGGTTGCCTACGAGCCGTAGGCGCAATTAAGGTACTTAAGAATAAGGTGCATTTTTGTAAAGGGAGATTGAAGCGATTTTGCCTATATAAAAACGCAGCAGACGCGTTCCCAATCATCATTCTTATTATTTCAAGAATCAACCCACACCTATCCCTGCCTTTTTTATGCATGATTCTCAATCACGGCGTTATAGTCATGATTAATTTAACTCCACTTAAAAACTTCTTTTTTATGATTAAACTTACATTATCAATTATTAGTAAATGAATTATACATTTCTAACAATGTTGCAATGTTTATGAAAATAAATTAGATTAAATTAAATTAACAATACTTTCTAAATAACACAAAATCAATTGTTCGTCATTCTGCGTTGATGGGGTTTAAAATCCAAATATTCCAGTAATTCATAATCTGACCAAACCAGATAACTTACAACATATTATAACTCAAACCAAATTAAGATCCCTGCACTTACCGTGTCAGCAAACTCCGTGAACTTGCTGATGAAGTACCACCAGCACAGGTTGGCCATCCGCATGGCCGAGGCATTGTGCGAGTAGTCGACGGGCTGGCACTTGTAGCTGTAATCCAGCAGCCATCCCGACATCAGGTGCTAAAAAAACAAAAAACGTATAAGTGAGATGCTCGTATATATAGACGTAAACACATGCCGCGTGTGTATGTATGTCTGCAGCTTAACCGGGTCAAGGTACTGTTATGGTTTCGGGACGACGACGACGCGCACGGGCTCTCGCTTTCGATATATAATACGCACTTTTGCAACGGCGAAATGCCGGAGTAATTAATAAGTTGATCGTAAAGCGTGTACTTTACGTTTCTGCGCCTTTTTCTCTATATAACGCGTAGTATGTGCGTTTTTTTTCGTCGCTGTTGTGTTCGGCGCGAGGGATGGCGTAACGCCTGCGCGCAGCTGTACCTATATGCACATTTGCCTTCGGGGGCATGTTTAGCGACTGTTTTTATCGCGTAGGATGCGCACGCGCGTTATTTTCAAGTGTGATGAGGAATTTGAAATTCGGTGATCGTGAAATTCAGATATAGAATGTGAGATGAAATTCAAATTTGGCCGTTACGGAGTAACGGAGTTTCGATGTTTCATGCTAATGGAGTTGATTAAAATATTTTATGTAAATAAAGATTTGTAATTTTTTCGACTCTGAGCTACATATAAATCAATCGATAGGTTTTCCCGTGAGAAATAATTAGGGTGATGAGACTTTCACCTGTCCTCGGGTGTTTTAACGTATTAAAATATTACCTTCAAAAAATACCATTAATCTAACGTTTCCAAAAGTTGTACCGTTTTCCAAAATTCACCTTCCACCAAAAAATCCCATATCTCTTGCACTCCGATACTCTCAATTTTCCATTCCACAATCTATACTCCGCTGATCCACCAAATTCCCATTGATTATACACGCACATCAAAACGTTAAGCAGTTGTCATATTAGAGTATAACGGGCAGCGGTTATACGTATACAAAGTATCCCCCGCGTGCGCGAGTCGACCTCGCAGATAATAACTTACGAAGTATTTCGCAGTGCGTGCATGCATGTAAGCGCTGTCAGCTCACCTTGGCTGATATGCTGGAATTCGAGACGGGGCGAAACGGTTGCCGTGAATGCTTGTGGAGGTGCGAGAGGGAGGGAAGAAAGTGGGAGGCCGATATGAAAGGCAAAGTGAGATTAAAGAGGAAAGAGGTGGTGAAAGAGGGGAATGGTGTTACTTTTCTTATGTCAGTTTTTCTTTGTACGATTGTAAGTTCATTTTGTAGTTATCATTTGAATGTTTAATTCTGACGTTCTCAAAATGTTGATTAGTTAGTTTGAAAACATTTATTTAACGCGTCGAACTAGCGTACAAAGTAATATACACTTTTCAAATTCAACGAAATACACTGCTTATATTCCCTACCTAATATTCATTTTCGAAACTCCACGTTAAAACAAGGCAGATCAGCGCGGCGTCGTTAGTATCAAGCAACATAATTGATATACGCCGCTGCGAAACCTCAGCTACGCGAAAAGTGAAAAAAGTGCATGTTATATTGCAACAAACGACGCGCGCACGCGTATAAAGGTGCAACGCTATAAAAAAGAAAAAGAATCACCGCGCGCATCATATGTCGGCATATCTTGTTGGGTAATTATACAATAGGCGACGAAACGGGCGATAAATTAGGGAGGGCGCGCGCGCGTGAAAGGCTCGCGTTTTTATTGGTTGCTCGCTTTTCTTTCTGCTGTAGCTTACGGCCAATATAATTCTCCGGCGAGTCTCGAAATCGAAATCGACCGCGAATATTGACGAAATTAGAGAAACTGGCGCAACAGCGGCAATACTGTTGCGGAAAATGCCGCGGCGAGTACATATTATACATCGCGAAAGTCGAGCCGGAGTTTCGCGTGATGGTTGTGTGAATTATTTTTCGGCTCGATAATTATTTGAGTTATTGTCTTGGCGGAATGTTATATATAGGTTTATTGTTCTATGATGTTGCTTCAAAGTGTTATGGAAATTATTTCAAGTTATATTTTTAATCAAGTTTTATTCGTTCAGCGAATGTATATCATTTTTGTTATTCAATTAATTATTTGGAAAATAAACATATAAACGCTGTGCTAATAACACCAAACGAAATATAAATCTATTCTATCATAAACTATCGATTGCCCAATTCGCGCCATTTATCATATACATTTCTCACATTGCTATAATATCGAATAATATCATTTGCAATCATAACTAATCCGCGCGTGCAGGATATATCTTACAAAATTCATTTTTCGCAACATAATAAAACGTGCAATTAAAGATTCATTAAAACTTCAAGCCATATACCGTGCAACCACCGAACAAAAAACCCCAACTGCGCAGGGGTAAAAACGCCGCACCTTCGTCTATATATAATGTCGAAACCCAGCTGCAGCGTCGCTCTGAAAAATTGTCCCATAGTAAAGCGAGCGTGTGACGCTCGGTGAGGCGCCCGCGTGCAATTTTTCTTAACGCCTTCGTAATTGCCGCGTATGTATAAGTATACCTACGCGAAGCGCGCGCATCCACGCAATTAATTGAGCGTGAAGCGCGGGAAAGTCCGCGCGCGAGGCGAAGGGGAGAAAATTTTTACGCGCGTCCCGCCGCTGTTGTTTCATCGCGCGATGGGCTGTAAAGTTTAATGCGTTTTGGCAAATACGTGAGGATTTTTTTCTTTCGAGGTTTTTAAAAGGTTGAAAGTTTTACTGTTTTGCCGCGGAGAGATATGCTGTTTTTATTTTTTAATTTTTTTGGTCGCTTTTATGCGTGGAAATTATTGGAGTGTGAAAGGAGAGATGCTCTTGTTGTTTGTTTAAATAATTGTAGTTTTGAAGAAATTAAGATAATACTAGGGGTTTTAATCGGGGATAATGGTAGTTTTTTTTTTATTGTTGCCCATTTAAGGAGCGCCTACTGGGTTAAGCCTGATGTTTATGTTCTCATTCAGAAATGGTGTAATTTATTAATGATGTTTTGAGTGCCTGTATTTTATCGATACCGTAAACCAAATACTTTTAATCGCAACTATATACATCTCGGAATAAAAATTGCAACAATATACGTATAATATGCAAACCGGTTACATTTATTGTGCAAAAATGTGTTTTTGGGTTAACTTCAATCTCTCACGTATATGAACACTTCCACGAGAAGCAATAACACTATACAATCGTCCCCTATTAATTAATTAATGAGAGATATATATACGATAAAAAACGCGCTCGGGAATTTTGTAAGCATTTAAAATACAGTCTTTATACGAGTACACGTGTACTTCGTTGTTTTTTTTTTTATCGTATACTCGTATCTTCACTCGACTTTAATGGCAGTAATTAGTTAATTTCACCTTCAGCTGGGAAAATAACGCTGCTCGTTAGATTATAGCGATTAGATGTAAATGCCTTCATCTGTCAGCTTTGAAAAGCGTTTCCCGTGCAATACCAATAATAAAAGGAATAACTGTCACTACGGGCGCACGACGCGCTTCTTTTTTTTTTTTGTTGCCCCCAGCGTTTCTTCTTCTCTGTCTCCAGCCGTTGCAAATATTTGCTTCTTTTTTTCCTGCGGCATTCTCTTAATTTTCTATTTTCATTTTCGAACTTTTTAAAAGAAATTTAGCGAAAGTGCCGGCAGTTTAATTTTCGCCGACGTAATGAGGATTTTCTTTTTTCTCTCCCATCGTGAATTGCGACATGTCAAGTATCAAATACAAAGTGTATATAATCTTAATATCATCTGAACTAAATCTTCAACAAAGAAACGTTATCGTAAACAATCTGGATAGCAAAAAACTACGTGAAAGTCTGTTA
>JAPYZO010001363.1:0-18383 GCA_030522905.1 Torymus flavipes
ATCTTTGCAAGTCAAGCTGGCTCAAGATGTCAAAGATGCCCTTATACTTGAATCTACTTATAATGAGAGTAAGACGAGTGCAACAGGTGACATTGAGCAGCAAACTAATAATGCGATTAGCGTGAGCAATAAAGAATCTTCTGAGATGGAGCAGACAAATGATATCAATTCAGTGCAAGTAGAACACCTAAAACTTGACAGTACTGATGAAGCACTTCAGACTGAGGAATCCTGCGGTAATGTTGACATAGATAGTAGTGATAAGCAGGAGTGTGAATCTTTGTATATTGAGCTGGCTCAAGATGTCAAAGATGCTCTCATGCTTGAACCTACTTATAATAAGAGTAGTATCATTCATAATCCATTGTCAACTGTAAAAATCGATAATATAAATAATATCATTACTAAGGATGTAAAACAAGATTTGGTGGAGTCTACAGAAGAAGACGAACCAGATAACAATAGTAATTTAGAAAACAGTCAAGTAGCAGAAGATTATCAAACTCTAAAAGTTTGTTCTGAAGATGTTTCTCCTTTGAAAGAAGAGAAATTAATAGATATTGGTGAAAATTATAATACATCTTGCAAAACTGAAAGTCTGTTAAAAAATGAATCTACACCTGTTTTATTTTTTAAAGACCATGTTTTGAAGCTTGATGAAATTAAGGCAAGGGAAAACATTGAGGAATTTATACATGTTGCACAAATACCTTCAAATGCCACAGATGGAAATTTATTGCACTTTGATGAAATTAATGAGCATCAAAGTGTTTGTACAACTGAAGAAAAGCTGTCAGTACTTGAAGATATATGTGAAGAGAAATTTCGTGAAGCTGAGATATCAGACAACATTGTTGACACTATAGATCAAAATTTGAATTCTTCAACAAATTCTGATTCATTACAAAATGAAAAAGTATATCTTGATAATATTTTAGATGATTTTCCAGGAGACAAAATAGCAGTGGATGAAGAGCACATATTAAATGATGTTTATCAACCTACTAATGAAAATGACATAAGTCTCAGTCAAGTAATTACTGAAAAAATTGATGTTGATGTATGTACTAGTAATTTGACTTCTTTGGAAGAAGCAGAAGTTGTTAACATTTCGAATAATTCTGAAACTATAGATCAGTTAAATTTAACTGAAAAAGGTAATGACTTACAAAATGAAAATATTTTTGATAACGATAATGCAATAAATTTACCAACTGACAAGACAATTATTGTCAATTATAAAAATATATTAGATCAAGAAAGTAAAATTGATGAAAATATTGATGATTCAAATAAGGTGAAAAGTGGCATAGCTACTGATATTTCTGAATCACCAGACAAAATTGAAAATTTAAATATTAATGAAGAAGTTACTGATATTTGTAGTCCTCAAAAATTGTCAGAAAATACATTGTCAACCAATAATACAGATTCACTGTTAACTCAAAATATTTTTGATAATAAAGACAATGGTTTGAATTTATATAAGAAAGACATTGTTACTGATGATGAAAATCTACTGACTGAAAAAGTTAGTACATGTACTAGCCATTTCAAATCTTTAGAAAAAATAGATTTAGCAAATGTATTAGAAGTTTCTGATAATCTACAACAAAAAAGTGTAACTGATAATTCGTTAAATAATATCGAACTTTTTAAGAAAACGGAAGATATCAGTAGTAAATGTATTCTTGATGAACAGTCTAATGATTTAATTGAAAAAGTAGTCACTAATGATAAAAGTACTACTAACTGTGTTGATAATAAACATTTTAGCAATTTTAATGATGAATTAATTGCTACCAATACTTCAATATCTCAGCACCAAATTATTGATATTGAAGTTGAACCATTAAATGAGACAAATAAAATTGACAATGAAATATTATTAAAATCTAATAATAAGTTTTCTGATATTTTGGATGAGTCTGTTAAAGACCAGCTCAGTATTGATAAAGAAAAATTAAAGAATAGACCTTCAATGATTAACAATCCTGTCATTTGTGATAATAAAGTTAAACCACTAATATTAAATCAAACAAACATAATTGATGAAACAGAATCATTGAATTCTCGTGAAAATTCCTCTAATACTCTTGCAAAAGTTATCAAATCAGATGCTACTGAGTCTTCAGCAACTGCATTTAGCAATGCTACAATACCAAATGTGATTAATAAATTTCAGAATATGAATTGGCTAAGAAATCAATCTTCACTTGAGTATGTACATTAATTTTAGTTTAATTTATTTAAGTTTAATCTTATCTGTATATAAAATGTTTAAATTATTTTAATTATCTTAAAATATTGCATGAATATCGCTTATATAATATCAAATTATAATATATATAGTGCCAAATATATGAATGCAATTAATTGTCTGTTAATTTTTTCATTATGAAATTTAAAATTTTTAATATAAATAACTTTAATTTATAAAATAAAATGATTAAATTATTTTGTTCTACTTTTTGTTACAGAGATAATATGAGTCGCAATTTATCTACTACCAAAATTCCATTAACAAGTTTGCCGAAAAAAGATGAACGTTCTGAAGATTATTTTGAAGGTACAAAGAAAAATTTCAATAACCGAAAACGTAATTCAGGTCAAGGTAGAAATAGAAATACAAGATCAAATGTCTCCACTTCAGAAGTAAAAAAAGTTGATCCTTCTAAAAAAAATGATGTTGAACAATCAAAAAATCCACAAGAGCAGAATGGAAGTACATCAGCTGTTTGGAATGCCAATACTGCAAATAAATTGTTTCCCAATGTTCAATCAGCTGTAATTGATAGAGCCAAGGAGGAGGAAGACTTTGATCAAGCTGTGCTTGAAAGTATTTGCACAGCTCAGAAGGAAAGTGAAAAACGTAAGAAAGTTCAAGGAGCTTTGAAAATCCACATCCTGGATGAAGACAATGATGAATGGTGTGTATTGCAATCATTAATTTTATTGTTTGTTATCATTTTAATATAAAAAATATCTAAATTATTAATCGTTTTGTGTACAAACTAATTTATTGTATGTTTTCCTGTAAAATTGATTTGATAAATACATTTGTTACATGGTTCTAAATAATACATGGTTAATTTTTTTCTGTTTTAAGGGGTAAAATTCGTCGAAATCTTCCAGATGATGTTCCAAAAGAAGTTGTTAATGTCAATGCTTCTAAAAGTAATCAAAATCCTGGGACCGATTTTGTTGACAAATATGGTAGAGTGGGTGGATATAGCGAAAAACATTTATTCATGGGTAGGGGAGGAAGAAGAAAAGAGCAAGAATTCCTTAAAGCTCAGACAGAAAACAAACCTGAACCTAACCAAAATCAGCCTAGTTCTGTTCAAACTCTGCCAGCTACTAAAAAGGTGCCTGATCCAACTAATCATCAACATACGAAGGAATCTGACATACCTAAAGATAAAGAAGCAATTAATGCAAGTCAACAAGTAGTTCCCAACAAAAAAGATCCAGTGCTGCCTAATAAAAGTCCGGAACCACGATCAATACATGGAAGGTTTGGTAAGGAAGATGGTTTTGTTGAAAGAAACTGGCAAAAACCAGGATTCAAACAAGAAATATCTAAAGATATAGCCCAGAGTCCAAAAGTTAATCAAATACAGGGACAAAACTCTTATCATACTAATACTTCTATTAATAGAAGTACTGAAAATAATGAGAGAAGTCAAAATAATAGTTATAGAAATCAAAGCTATCAAGACAAAAATCGAGCGGATCCTATTAATAAGAATAATCCAGATAGAATTCAAGAAACTCCAAACAAAAACCTACATCAGAATCATAGCAATTGTAATAGGCCACATAATCATACAGATAAAAATCAAAGTGTTATCAACAGGAGACAAGATAATTTTAATAGGAACCATACTGATAATAGAAGTCAGGAAAATACAAATAGAAATAACGATTTTCATAATAGAAATCAAAATTATTCCAATATGAACCGTGAAGTTGCTAATAGAAGTCAAAACACTTACACAGATCAAAGCTCCAACAGAAATCAAGAAAATACAAATAAACGTAAGGAAGAAAATTGGGATGAAGAGGAAAAGTTAAAAACGAATTTACAAAAACATTCCAGTAACACTCAACAGCCAATTGATAATCAAAAAGATACACGAAATCAAACATATGATCAGAATTCGCAGAGGTATTCTCAGCAACAAACTTTTAATCAAAGAGATACACGAAATCAAATACATGATTCAAATATGCAAAGATATTCTAATAACGCCCAACAACAAAATTCTAATCAACGAGATCCAAGGAATTCGTTACATGACTCTAATTTACATCAAAATTTTAATCAAAGAGATCTAAGGAATTCATCACATGACTCTAATTTACATCAAACTTTTAATCAAAGAGATCCAAGGAATCAATCACATGACTCTAATTTACAAAGGCATTCCAGTAATACACAATCATCAAATTATAGTTTAAGGGATACAAGAAACATATCACACGACACAAATATGCAAAGACATTCCAATAACACACAACAGCAAGCTTATAATCAAAGAGATACGAAAAGTCAAGCTCACGATTCAAAGTTAACAAATCAACAAAATACAAAATTTGAACAACAACGAAATTCTGAATCGAAAAACGATAAAATATCTAATATTAGTCCAAATGCTGACCATACTTCACTAACAAATATTAGAAAGGAAGAAGACTATGTTAATCCAAATTTGTCAATAAATAATGTAGTCCCAAAGGAACAACCAAAAAGTTTAACGATTTCTAAGAGTTCTGTAGAAATCAACCGCACGTTCAATCATCCTATTTTAACGTCAGAAGCGCCAATTTCGACATTGGCTCAAATTAAAAATGAGTCACAGCATTCAGTCTTAAAGACAGAAACTGATATAACATTTGGTACTGTTCAAGAGTACACTGGCTCTGAATCAAGATCAAATGTTGTTATGTCATTTGAAGGAAATCAGAATGTTCAACGTGCTTTAGGTTCGTATCGTATTTATTCTAAATTATATATTTTTACTTTATGAAAAGTGGTTTATGAATAACGTTTTTTATTATTTACAGGTTTAAACCCGAACGTTTGTAATTCGGTTCAAGTTCCAACTACAAGCCAGAAATCAACCGTTAATGAAACGCCTGCTTCAACTGGATGTAATCCTTTGAATATTCCCTCTCATCTTAGTTCAACTATAATGTCAAATCAAAATCATCCTACTGCTCTATTTCCACAACAACCAGTATCGTGTGCTAGCTTAAATCCATCCATCGTGCTTCCAAACTCCATGATGCAAGCTGACGTTTCTCCTTTTGAAGCATCAAATTTGTGGCAAAATCAAGGCCTACAAAGTCAATTTTCAGTTGGAATGGACACAGCAGTACCAAATATGCCTTTCGATTTATCCTCTGCACCAAATAATAGTATCATTGATCAACAGTTGCTAATGAATGAGATATCAAATGACTCCTTGGAATTTATACAACTTCATAGTAATGTTGCTACTCTATCAAAGCAGTTAGCTGCGGCTCAGGCAGCTTTATTGGCAGCTCAGGTAAAAATTGAGTAATACATTACAATTGATACTTTACTTTAATAATAGAAAATAATTCAGAAAATTGTTTTTCTTACAGTGGAAATTTCATCAAAACCATCAAGCATTAAACCCTTCAAATATACAAAGCCAGGTCGCTGATTTAAACATGGCTGCTAGCAGCAATCAATCAATTAACCAGGCAATGCCATCTCGAGTTGTTCCATTACCAGCCAATTACATGCCTGTGAAACTATCAGTTCCCCCTGGTTTTACGCCATCCATGCCTCCTCTGCAACAATCTGTGATAGATGATACAATGGAAGTGCCGAAGAACTTTACCCCAGTTACCATGCAAGATTATTTGAATGAAAGATATCATTCTAATGCGACAATGGAGCAAAGGTTAAATCTTCAGACCATGTATGCTCAGCAGAACAATTTATTACAGCAGCAGCAAGCTATACATTTTCAACAGTATAATGTTAATGGAAGAAGTCGAATGATGCCACAAAGCATTGAGCCAAAGAGTCAAAGATCCAGTGGCAATCAATTTTATAATCAGTAGAACATCGAGTTTCATTGTTTTAATACATTACAAGCATGTAAATTAATTATTTTTTAGTTAAAAATCAGAAACATTAAGTTTAATTTTTATTACTTATACTTTAAGTATAGTTTATTGTGCGAAAAGTCCACAATAATTTACTCATACGTAATTAAGTTTTTTACTGTTGAAAATAACTAACTAAAGTAAAAATATTTTTTCAATGAATTTTTATAAAGTAACCCTCTTTATGTTTTAGTTCTAAGTTTTCTGATAAAAACGTGTACATTTAAGAAAAAATGTAATCTACGTAATAAGCGATTATAATTATTTTTATATGATCTAAAGAAAATTGAATATATAAAATGTTTTCACTTAACTAGCACGCATTATATCGTTTTATTTAATCCTTTCAATTACTTACTAATATTTAGTTAATTGAGGTCCACTGAACAAATTTTCTTTTTTAAACTACATTGTCATATTCATATATTTTTTAAATTTTATTTTATTAATATCATAGCCGTATCATTACCGACTGAGCAATTCGTACAATTTCAAGCTTATTAAAAATAAAAAAACGTGGGATCACAAAAAATCAAACCCTTCTGCGGTTTTCAACTATCATCAGTAAAAATTTAAAGTCGAAATATCGAATGGTTTTTGCAAAAAATTTGAACGAAACAAAATTCGGTTTTGTTCAAAGTTTTTACGAAAGTCACTTGATATTTCGACTTCAAACATTTACTGGGTATCGCAGAAGGGTCTTCTCTTAATTTTTTGTGATTCTATATAGGTACGTATTTTATTTTTAATAAACTTGAAACTGTGACAATTGATCTGTCGGTAATGGTAGGACTATGCCACCTCAGTTCGGTGGAAATGTATTTGAGGGAAAACCGGAAAAAAATAAACGAACCGGTCATAATAAGAACGGAGGAACGTATAGGAACGTACGAAAGGCGTGCGGCGCGCCGAAAGCTTCCGTCATCGCATTTTCAAAACCGTCAACGAATATCTAGGTACATAGATCGGAAAGATTCTCCGAAAACCCTGTTTTGTTTAGTTAACCGCAGGTACGCGATGTGATTTGTGATGGGTGATGCCGTAGTGCGATTAAAAGGAAGTGATTCATTTCTATTAGATGTTGTGGTATATTTGTAACTGCATAAGTAAAAATAGATGAGTTTATTTGGTTTATCGGGGGCCTCCTTGAATGTATTGTATACTTAAGTATAAGTAGAAAATTAAGTCGTTAGTTTATGGAGGAGCTCATTGGTTTCAGATATTGCCCATTTGAAAGAGATTACGTCATGGAACTACGAAGTAAGAAAATTTATCTCTGTCATGTAATAAGTATTTTAGTTTATTTCTTCTATTAAAAACCCATAAGTATCAGCTCGTATTTGTCACAATGTCCATAATTATATGCATGAAGTATAAAATTGATTGAAACATTTACTTTCCCTGAGCCACATGTACACTATAATAAATTTCGAAATTGCCCAGATACCGATTATCCAAAAAAAGAAAAAGAAATTCCATTGCGTTTGAAGGATATTTCGCGTCCTAGAGTTAGAAAAGTGGTGCACAAGCAAATGACAAAGTATCGCAATAATGTGCATTACGAGACCATTGACATAATTAAAAAAATCTTAAGAAAGTTAAAAGTCAATGCAAGACCAAATGAAATAAACAATATAAGGAATGAAGTAAAGAAATGGATGGCAACAAATCTCGTATGTCATTTAATAATCAATTTTTAAATTTATTTGCATTACTTTTATCTGTACAATTATTTTAATTATTTAATTATCTTAAATATATTTTATATTAGTAATTATTTTTAGGATGAAAGAAAAGATGGCGATTCAAAAAAAGGCATAGTGGACGATGGTAAGTAGTTACAAAATTGTTTTATTTGATTTTATCCATTTAATGTTTATTTAAGATTATGTTGTAAAAACTAATTTTTTTTTTTAGAGAAAAAAGTGATCAACAATAGTTTGCAAGAAATTCCAGCATCAGAAAGCTTGACCTCGAAAGAAAACATGGTTACTGAAGTAGAAACCGTCATACCTCCAGTACCAGCACCATTATGCATCAGTCGTACACAAAAGGAAATAATATGTATAGATCTTACACTAGATGAAGATCTAAAACAGGAAAAAACTGACAAACAAGAAAAAGCAGTACCTCATGACGATGACATGCATGATATAAAGTTAGTATTAAAAAATATTGTTTTATTTAATATAAAACCTTAAATCGTTATATTGACATAATATTTAATATTTTAGTGCTATCTTAAATGCTCATCTTCTGGATGACGATAGTTTCATGAGGTTCAATGATGATGATGTGGATAATTCTCGAAATTTTACTCAATTTTATTATCCCCAATTCCAGACAATTTTTAATCCATATTTTTACGGAGTTAATCCTTTCACAATTCAGCCTTTTTATTATTGATATAACAGATAATGACTATTAATTTATTATTTATTATATTATTTATTTATTATTGTAATGTAAAAAGAATTTTAAGTACTTGATTTTATTAATAATATTTAAAATAATGAAATAAATGGAAATTTTAAATACCTTAGTGTTAATTAATATTAATTTCAATTCTTATTGTGATTTTTAAAATTACTATTTATCATTTACATTAAAATAAATGTTTCAAAACAGCTAGGTCATTGAGTTCTACATTATATTGGTGTTTGTGATGTGTTTGATATTAAATTGGGCTAAAGGTATATTCTAATATTATTTAAGAAAGTCAAGATTTAATAGATCAAATTGGTAAGAAATTGTCATGTGACATTATTATAGAATCTTTCTCTGCTATTTTTCTAATTTACATTAAAAGTAATTATCTTATAAATTTTTCTTTCCACTGTTTTAGGTATACAATAATAATTAACAGTATCCATAAAATACAAAAATTTAAAATAATTTTATTATTCATTTATGTACACGTTTTCTATTAATTTTTTATTAACCTTTTGTAATAGTTTCCTTATTTTCATAAAAATATCTTCAAATCACAAGATTGATAAAATTAATCATATCACATTTTATAAGCATTGTCCTTCATGCTGGTTACACCATTCAGGTGCAATGGCATCTGCCAAGATTCTTCTCCACCTCATCCTAGCAATGTGTGCTTGAAGACGAGGTTCAGCTTCACCTGTGGTGATTTTTGGTGGATCACTCCACAGTCTTTCAGCCACTGCAGCAGTTCTTGGCCATACTCGAGAGTCCAGTACTTCACCAAATATGTATTCGCCCCACATGCAAGCTTCCCCTCCTAATACTCCAGGCTATAAAAAAGTAAGTTAATGTCTTCTTTGCTTTCACACAACTAATATTACAAAATTTGAATATTTTAAATTACGATTATGAAAACTGCACTTACATGTTGTGGAATACGATTTAAGTAGGCATCTCTCCAGGTATGATACTTTGTACCACCCCAAAATCCATGGTCTAAATACCAAGTATCTTTAGTTGAAACAATAAGATTATAGCCGAGATCAAGAAGCTTTTTATTTAAGTCTTTATTAGCCTCAACCCACGTTTGGATGATAAATTTACTCTTATTCAGATATTTTTCTATCATTTCAGGTTCAGTCAATTGTGAGCTCCACAAAACAACTTTATCCGTGCTTCTGTCTTCACTCTCTTCATCCAACATTTGAAGTTGTTTCCTGTGCAGATCAGACCAAATTGTGAGGAAGTCTTGCGTAGTTTGTCCTAATCCCATTTTCCTCATTTCCGTGGTTATTTCCTCTGTGGCGTTCCAACAGTTGATATAAAGCTTCAAAATACACAAAAACAATCAAATAATCGAAAACAACGGAATTTCAACTCTCATATTATTATTCAATTTCACAGGAACAAACCTCGTCTCCTCCAAGGTGAACCATTCCACTTCTGCCGAATATCTTGAGCAGATCTTTATAAATTCGCCGGAGAACGTGGAGTGTATTTGGATTGACTGGATTGAGTTGGCCACAAGGTGGCTGTATGCAGTAGCTGCGCCATGGCTGACGGTTCACACAGACCGCGAGGTTTCCCAGATTCTCGTCTGGACCCCATTCCCAGCCTGCGCCAGCGTGAGAAGGCGAATCGATCTCCATGATGACCCTTACGCCTCTGAATTTAGCATATTTCACGACCATCTGCATATCCTCGACACTGTAAATCTTATCCGGACCATAGGCTCCAAACCTGTTTTTTGTTTTTTAAATGTTATTAATTTAATTTTTTTAATTTTTAGATGACCTTGATCAGTAACCGTATATACTCACACCGACATGAGGGGTGTGCTCTTGATCTCGAGAGGCCAGCTCTGCGAGTCAGTCGCGTGCCAGTGCAGCGTGTTCATCTTCACTGAGGCGAGGGCGTCTATCATGCGCAGGATGTCCGGCACCGGGACGAAGTTGCGCGCGGTGTCAATGAGGAGGCCGCGGTGTCGGAATACCGGCTTGTCCTGCACGGAGGCAGTGTCGAGAATCACGAGTTCCGTGCCTGTGCCATTGAACGCCGGCGTTGGTGCTACCAGCTGCGACAGAGTCTCCAGGCCATGACGCGCACCGTAAACGGTCTGCGCTTCGATGATGGCTGTGATGTCCGAGCCTGGGGTACGTTGTTGTTTAATTGTCTTCTGCTCAATTATATCATAAATTTGTATTTATTTAAAGAAAAATAAAAATACCTGCGTTCGAAAGATCCAGTCCATAACTCTCATTCGTATCCCAATTCAGGCTGACGTCGGAGGACTCGACCTTCAGATGGACGGTAACCTTCCTCTCCGAAGGTTGGCAGTAAGGGCCGCAGGTCGCGTGCAAGTTCTTTACAAACAAGTCCGTCGCCTGCGATATGATGCCGCGCGCCTCGTCGTCGAGGGAACTGACGTACATGAACTGGAAACTCGACGGGCTCACCGAGAGGTACTACGTCAAGATAAACGTTTCTCATGGTAATTTAAATACAATCGCTAAGTCGTTTTGTATTATTGCGAAAATCTAGTTTTCATCGTGAAAATAATTTTACATTAATTATAAAAACGAGTATTTTTTTATAAACAAGTATTTTTTTTAATTACATTACGACAAAATATGACACCTTAAAACCATTTTTTAGAGCTCTGCGTGATATCTAAAAAACTAAGATTTAAAAAATGTAACTCGGCAGTAGTACCACTAAAATAATCAAAGCAAATTTCCAGATATACCACCTATATTTTCTACTTAAATTTTTCATTCCAAAACTCGAATCAATTTTAAACTCACATTGACGCCTGTGCTAATTTTTCCCGTCGGCAATGGCCACAATCCGGCGGCCGCCGAGCAGACCAGTCTGCAGGCCTGCAGACTCGGATGCTGGGTGATGGTCAGCTGGCCGCCCGACTCGACCGGCCGTGCGGTGCGCTGGCAACGACCCTGCGCGCATTCGTACGCTCTGAAGAATCTGTAACGAGCGTGTATACTTAGTACAGTGTAAGGATTTTGCACGGTCGATTGGCATGGAATTATTGTGTGCGAATGGCGTGCTCGAAGAATAGAATGGCTTCGCAGAAGGAACGGTAGATTGCGTCTGTGGGAGTGGAAGGATTGGTTACGGAATGCTGGTTTTTATAAGTGTAGAATCATCTTTCGCATGTGTATCGAACAATATTTTTCGATACACTTTACGCTCACTGAATCGAAAAGAATTTTTTCGAACTTGTAAAATCATTTGTTTTGTAACAGTAAGGCGTAATGAACAAACATTTTGTGCATTCTTTGTATTCTTATCTAATGAATTATGAAGCGCAAATGAATTAGAACATACTGTGTATTTAAATATTAGATAATGTAAAATTTTTAACGATGACACTTCACTTATGTCGAACAAAAAAGTACTTACGTAGGCTTTCGCGCGTTGATGCCATTCAGTAGCAGAAAAGCAAATGTGCAGAAAAGCAGGCGCATCTTTTATTTTCTATTAGTTAATCTGCAACAAAAAATATGGATGTTAATAATGCGTAAATATTCGGTGGAGTAAATAATTTTATTTTATATATATTTAAAAAAAAAATTTTCTATAATTGCCAAACAACGCAGCTTAATGTTAAGCAATTTCACATCTGTTTTACCAATTCTAAGATTCTTAGTAATGTTAAGTTCTGAATAAATAAACTTACACAATACCCGAGCGACATCTGCGTTTCAAGTTTTTTCTGCGCGTCAAGTTATATATTTGAATAGACGAATTCTTCTTGCGCATAAATTATAAAATTGTTAAAATATAATGAATTGGAAAACGTGTTTCATTACTGATTGTTGGCTTGACAGTGCGCTAAACTAATATTGTCGTGTTCATTACATTCTTAAAAAAAAAGAATTGATTTTTCGGTAATGCTCTGAATTCTACAAATTGCTGTTATTATCAGTAACTGAACTTTAGAAGAAAAGTTGCGACTAAGATGTTTCTCTGCATACATTGTCTTCGCAAACGGTTAATGGTATTTTTAATTTTTTCTTACAACGAAAAGTTTCATGTATTATGTAAGGAACTAAACAATTTTTCTTTTCTAGAAAAAAGAAATACTACTATATTTAACAAATGAGTATTTATTATTTATTGTTTACGAAAGCCAAGTTATTAATTTTTCTTCAAACGTAGTAATATTTTAATGTAGGACTCGTGCAAATTTGCTCCGATATTCAATTCGGAGCAAGAAATAGTTGAACTGGAGCGTAACAAAAGACTCGCAAAAAAATTACACTCAACTCGGTCCTCGCGCAAATCGACGCCACGCTTCTTCCGGTAGCACACGGCGTCGGCGAAATTGCAAGTACCATCATGCACCAAACTCATAATGTTTTTGTGATGTATCCAATTATTCATTAAATCAGTTGTCATATTTTATGTTAACTAACGATTCGTAAAATATTGTTAACTCGAAACCAATCGCGCAATCAAGTATTAAATAGAAAGTATTATTTTTACACTCGTGAGCGTTATATTTTTGAACATTTTTATAAATACACATGTATTTATAAGCAGAATTGCTACTAGCATAAATGAGAAATTTTCTCTTTTTATGAAGTAAAAGTTCACGGATTTAAAAAAATTTATTTACAATAAACAATTTACATTATTATATCTTACTCAAACCATCTTTCGTCTCTCAACACAACACCAACGATCCCAAGCCTTCAGAACGCTCATCCACACAGCATACACACATCGATACACCAAACTTCCACTTCTCCACTAGAACCATCATCATCCACGCACCGACAGCTTGCACCTGCTTCTCCGCTTACATAACCATCTCTTCGGCACTCAACTCCCCTCCTACCACACCAATAATCCATCAATACACGTACATACCCACTTACAAGACGATTGATCCACCTGTACGCGTCTCACTGTTTATTTACATCCTCCGGCTTCTCCGCGTCTCTCCAGCGACGCCGACGCTTCGGCCCCCATTGTTCCCGCGTTCGCTCAGCTCAGCTGTTGCTCCGAGACTGAGCGCGAGTTAGTGTGTATGCGTGCGCGTGTGGTGTATAGTCGCGTATAGAGAAGGAAGGAGTGTGGAAGAGAGGGCGATAAACGTAGGTAGCGTGTGAGTGTGTGGTGTGCCGGCTATTTTAACGCGAGCGTTTAATTGTGGGCATATAGTTTGGGTCGCGCGAGCAGAGAAGCGTTTTTTTTCTGCTAGTGCTGAGAAGGTTGAGGTCATCGACTTCAGCTCCACATATAGGCAGCTTTTTTTATTGTTTCAGTCAATTAATTTATGGTTTGTACTAGCCACGTGTGTATAGTTCTTTTTTTCTGATTGCTTTGCGAGATAACGTGGGTTATTCTGCCGCAAAACATCGCAATGGTCGATCGCGATAACGTCGCCCTGACGTATATTGTAGTTTGATTTTTTTTATAAGTACATTGTATACGCTTGAAATATTACTACGTTATAATCGGGGGATAATATGTCTGTATTGCGATGACTAAGTATACATTGAATTTATCTTATTACATTTATCTGATTACATATTGACCTTCGTCGGGTTTATCCAATTATTCCTGATTTCGGCGCGGATAAACATAGTTGGTATCGATCTGTGTTCACGCAGATAAAGCACATTTAAGGACTTTAAAGAGGCATCTGTGTACTCAAAAGAAAGCGAAAAACACATTACCCATACCGATGTGAGCTCATGCAACGATCAAAGCACGCTGAAGTAACGATTAGTTAGGAACTACTTAATCTTAAATTACCTACCGATATAGCTATGTTACTCAATCGTTTTATCGTCATATCTCAGATATCGAATGAGTCACACTTCCGAATTCTATACCCAATACAATAATAACGCTTTGTAGAATTTAATTCTAGACTTCCCGCCGCCGCGTTTGTACATTTTCGGATCGATTCGCGGCAGCAACTCGTTCCGGTTTTCAAAACCGCGTAGATAGATGATGTAGAGTCTCCATAATAATTTATCAGAAGCGAATGTACGATGAGCCGTGAATGGCTGTAGGTACGCGATTATCGATGTTCTCTTTTTTTGGTCGGAAAATCGTTTGGCAAAATTTTCCTTGGTAAAAAGTATCTTATGATTAAAGGCATTGGAGCACGCTATTTGTGAGAATTTCTATCGGAACCTCTAATCTCCCAGCCAAATTCTATGATAGTGTGGCTTTTTATAAGAGTATTACCGGTTCGAACAAAAACAGCCACGATGAATATAGTATAGTAATTAAGGACACGGTCTTCTTTTGAGTTGAGGCATCATTCGACTTGGATCATCAATAAGTTTTTCTTATATGTAGTTTCTTATTTATCCGACAAATAATTATTATCATTTACATTTAGCGGTAGTAATAAACCGGCTAATGCGACTTTCAAGATCGAATCGTTTTGATATTGAAAGAACTTGTTTTCTTATCTCTCGATAATTTTACATATGGGATGTTAAACTACCCATTCGCTTTCGTGATCGGGAGACAGCTTATTTACATACAAGCGGCTATTATGTCATACGCGTGTATGAGTATAAGCAACGATTATGCGGGGGGAGTAGTTTATACTTCTTGAATTGTAATTTCTTTGTAAGATTGATTCATTTCTCTCGAAGCCTTCGTTTGTCGCAAGAAAAGAAGCGTAGATAAATATGAAAAAAGAATAGTAGCGTTTTCTTTATGTCGCTAAATTAAAGTCACCATAAATTGTAATATCATATAAGTGTCAGGTATCTTTAACAAAGAAGACTATAAGTAGAAGACTCTACATCACGTATGTAACGGTATATACTGATGACAATATATAGTTTTAATGTGATATTCTTAGCCAAACTCTAAGACAAAGTAACCGGAGAATAACAAACGTGACCTTATTGCGGCGGTTTCACACTTCATTTCAAGCTGTATCATCAAAAGCAGCTGTTCTCGCGTGTACTAATGCATCATTAATTCAGAAGATTGAGTGTGTTCTTAGCCTTGTTCTCAGGGATATGTATGCGAAAAAAAAAATTAATTTTCACGGTTTATTAAATTTGAATTTTAAAATGTTGATCCAGAGCACGGAATGAAATTTTACAAGTGGTTTGTGGTTGAATTTACGATTAAGTTTATTTTCGATTTTATGACGCAAATAAAAAATGTCCTGTTCACTGAAATTTTTGGGATTTTTTTGGCATACGTTTCTACTTACTAATTAAAATAAGATTCAGATTTCATTTTTTAAATGAAACAGCGACAATAAAGCCGAACCATATGTATTAATACTCGAGCTAAAATATTATTATTATTTTTTTTTTAAATAGAAGTGAAAAGCCAAAATCTCTTACAATTAAAAAAGCACCGATCTTTTCAATAATAAGCCACTAAAAAAAAAACGAATTACAATATCTAAAAAAACCCTCATACACGTACCTCTACAATAAATACTATCACAGCGCCTTCGCACACCGGGATCACCTCTTCAACTTCGGCAGCAGCTGATCAGTCACCGGGCCATAATACTCTCTCTTCCCTCGACACTCGTGCGCTGTTCGCCAGTTCCGCGCGTACTGACTCTCTCCGGCGCCGCGCGCTGGCGATATATACGTACCTACCATATATGTAAGTTGTACACGCGTTTGTTACCTCGTGTGTGCTATACTCGCCGGCGAGCGCGCGGGTTATACTTACTCGCTGGCGATCAATGATAGTGTGCGCGGCTCTCTGGCTTGGATCAAAGAAATTAATAAGTAACGGGTGGTGTGAGCTCTGGGTATATAGATTTTGCTGGTTATCATCTTGTGGGTGCAGGTGGTATATAAGTGGTTCGAGGTGATTAGGGTATCGTAAGGGTTTTGCAGTGGTTGACGGAAAGGAAGCGGGAACTAAGGTGTTTTGCTGGTGTTTTGTAAAGCTACCGCAGACAGTAAAGATTCAGATAATCATTGTACTATAAGAAATTTTACAATGCAGTAAAATAATTTATCCCATATTTCTGGCAAAATTTCCTTTAAACTGTGGTATTTGTTTGGGAGTTTACAATCTATGGAAATTGCTTGTAATTTTTACTAAACTTTTTTCTCAGTGCTAGAGAATAACGCTCGTTCGATATCGATAAAGGGATTGGTTCAGTTGTGACAGTCTAAGCTATTTTAACGAGGTAGTATGAAGTTTTTGTATTTGTTATTTGTTTCTATCTTGATTCTCATTCTTACATTCAATCTTCGTTTGTGCATAGGCTTAGATTCATATTGAATAGAATATTGAAAACTTTGATGCATACGATTGAGGCATATATCGTCAATGTTTCTTCAACATTCAATACTATATAGTATTAAGATAAAACGGATTAAAAAACGTTTAATTATCGAACAAAGATTCTAAGATGCTTGTTTATCGTATAAGTAACAGTCGCCTGGCAATTTTCATTGAATATTTAAATGATGAGTGGGTAATTGAATATTCATGGTAACCATTTTCAAACATAATAAGAAAATCTATAAAATATCATCAGGAACAATAGTTAAATATTTATATCAACGATAATTTTTATGGTTAGGTAATAAGGCTAATTTTTAATCAATGGCAATCTCGAATATCCAATATCATCAATACGTATTAAATATGCATAAAATGGATATTGACTCGTCATCGAATATTGACCTCTGCCGAGAACCATTGACACATATCCAGGGAATGGCGAAAAGATCAAGAACTTTTTGAATTCGACTAAAATGCATGAAAGTAGCAAACTAAACGCCATATATGTATTTCTACCGTAGCAAACCGATAAATTTTTTTCTGCCGAAGCATTTAAATAGCAAACTCCCGCAGGCACAGCATTGGCAGATAATTTCTCGCAATTCAGTACATTATCATCACACTGCGGCGACCCGCGAGATTGCTCTCTTCTCGGCGATACGAATAATTTTTATCGCACCGCTTTCGCGCCCTCGCTCTATCATTGACAACTCGGAATATGATAATAAATAATGCGTCGCGTATGTATAGTTCTCTCATCCGCTAAAGTTGATTTTTATTTCATTGTATATAGTGTAATTTCTTTGTAAACGCACACGAGCCGTTCAATAAATCGGCGTGAATCACGCAATGTTGTTCTCTCTCACTCGACCCCGGCACGCTCGCTGTTTTTCATCACACAGCCATTTTACGTTTTATGATTGATTATATATACTTAAGGCACAATTATTATATATGTAGTTTTATCGGTAATGTGTTTACGAAAACTTCTACTAAAATGAACGAAACTTGACTATTATGGTATGCGGGCGGTGTGAGGTAAACCAGTTACCTATCTCACAATGCGGGAAGATTTCTCAGCAGCGCTGATACGCTTGTCTCATTTCAATGGCAAAACATTTTGCCCCGATAGTAAATGAAAATAAACAAGAAATTTCATTCTCTTGTACACTGAACTCACGTCATTTTTTGAACATAAATAAATCATTGCTATATTGAGCGAACAACTGCGTGAAGAAAAAAAAAACAATAATAAAAATTATATTAGTTATATCATCTAAAAGAATTTATCTGAGTTCAAACGAGCCACGCGCGATCTTCCGAGTCACAATTCCGCCGACTCGGCTCGCATAACAGGAGCAATAACAAAGCCAGGAAGACGTTCTCCACTCTGTGTACTGTACACGTATAATAAGTATACATATATATACACACACACAGACGTTCGCTGGCGGCCTCAATTGGGTAAACGCTTGGCTCGCATCTCGAAGTAGGCGAGCGGTTCCCGTTAACGACTCGGCCGATCGAGAGAAAGA
>JAPYZO010001365.1:0-18389 GCA_030522905.1 Torymus flavipes
AATTTTTCTTATGGAAATTTAACATGGGAAAAATAAACGAAAAGTAGTCATTGATGATTAACCAATAGAAAACTATTGAAGGGGCAAAACCAAATTCCACAAAAAAGCGATTAAAGTAGAAGAAAAGAGCTTTAATTTGAGATGAAAATCGTTAAAATCGGTCGATTCTGTGCAAAGCTACGTGCATTTCAAAATCGCGAAAACTGACCAAAATAGCGATTTTTCCTGAATCCATTTTTGGTCATTTTTCCTGAATTCATTTTTGGTCATTTTTCGCGATTCTCAAATACACGTAGCTTTGCACAGAATCAACCGATTTTAACGATTTTTATCTCAAATTAAAGATGATTTCGTTCATTTTTCCCATGTTAAATTTACATATGAAAACTTGTTTTTGTCTGCAAAAAAGTTTGGCAAACAATAACCCGTGTTCACAAGTAGTTTCATGTACTTAGGGAGACACCTAAGGAACCAGAAAAACCTTGTCTGGTAGGTCTGCCCGCAGAAAAAAAATTTTTCCGTTTTTGTACCCCAGTTGTTTGCAGTCGTCCGCGGATTTGCACATATATAGCATGAAGCTGTGCGGCGCTACGGAAATAATTATTACGGTGAATTAAGGAGTTTAGATTTTACGATGAGCGTTGTTATATTTTATATAAGTAAAGGAATTTGGTTTTGGATTAAGTTGTCCGGGGGTCGTGAAGAGTAAGCTAATGGGTTAGGTATTTTTAACTAAAAGTTTTATCGAGAAATATGCCAGAATATACAGCTGCAGTCCATAGACTATAGTGTCAGAATGATCCGAGACGTAACTCTATTGTAGAAATTCATTTTATCGATGAAAAACACTAAATTACATATATTAATGCTTCCCAGCATTTCGAAATTCAAAATGGCGAATAAATAATATGGTAATGAAAAGTAAGAAAAAAAGCTTGAATTGTGTTCAAAATTGGTGTAGGTACGACAGTTTTCGAAGTTGCTGATCACGATCTTGCTATCAGAATTTCGAAATTCAAAATGGCGGTCAAAAGTTCGAAAGAAGCATATAGATTGCGTTTAAAATTTGTATACCTACAGGGGTTTTCGAGGTCTACCTATATAGGTCGGCAAACTATATTTTAAAAAATAGAGACAAAATAGAGAGCACATTGGAATTTTGTTACTTTCGAAACCCACTTTTTGATATTATCTTAATAGGTAATTTTTCTAAAAATTGAAATAATTCTAATAAAACAATGTAAATAGAAGGAATGTGTAAATAGAAAGTCTAAAAGCAATGGTTAAAAATGCAGCTTCCAAAGACGCTGGCATGACCCCTAATTTGATAAAAAAAAACACCTCCATAAACAGCTTTTAGCTCACGAACGATATCGAGAAAAGATATCGAAAGAAGTCCCAAACAATAGTTGTAGAGCGTGAAATTTTGCAGAAGATATAAATGAGATTATAATTAAGTTCACTTTGGTCGTATTGATTATGCTTTTTTTTATATTACTTTATAAAAACAAAATAAAACTAGTCTCTTATGTTATCTATTAAAAAGACAAAATTATAATATTACAACAAGAAAACAAAAATTATATATCACACGTATCTCTCTCCCTCTTATCGCGTTTCAAATCTCGCGGCAATTGCGCAAATTGCGGCCGCGCATGTCGCTCACTCGCTCCGCTTCTCCGGCAACGCCGCGTTACCGTGTACCTACACTACACGTCGTCGTCGTCGGCTCACCGCTCGTATATACTGCTATTATAGACAACAGAGAAAGAGAGAGAGATAGAGAGAGGACTATACGCGCTGTGCTGCAGCAGCTCGACGGCTCGACCTGTCCCTCCAGCTCTCGTAAGTATATATTCCCCTATCCTAAAAACAAACGATACTGTGTTATGTATAACGACAACAATTCTCGATTTATTGGTATGTAGGTACAGGCTGTGACATATAAAGTTGGAGTGAAGAAAACCTGCAGGGAAGATGGGCTGGAATATGCAGTGTCTCGCGCTGCTCGTCCTAACCTCGCTCGGCACGCTTGGCCGCCACGTAGCCCTGGGCACCGACGGCAAGGTGCCCCGCGTGCGCGGCGTGCCCCTGACCAAGAGCTCGCTCTACACGCCGGGCGTGGACTTCGAGTGCCTCGATGGCAGCCAGCTGATAACCTTCGGCAAGGTGAACGACGACTACTGCGATTGTGCGGACGGCAGCGACGAGCCCGGCACCGCTGCCTGTGCCAACGGAGCCTTCTTCTGCCAGAATTCAGGTTGGTGCTGTGGACTTGTTATATGACCTGGTTTTGGATGGATCATGGGTCAGAGCTGTTATTCTTTTGTTGGGAGGGGAATTAGAGGACTTAGTACTTTGGTTACTTGGTTCGACCATTGTAAGTAGGTATACATAAGTGGGTTTCTCATGATAGTTTCATTGATTGCTGAGAGGAGACTTAGTTTTGCTCTTTACAACTTACTTTAAACATTCTTATACCTTCTGTGATCCATTCAAACATTCTATATTATTTGAGCTGAATTATAGTTTTTAAGCTTTATTTTATTAGTAGGACACAGCTTTTTCAAAATAACGGAGTAGTGGGTTAAGTAAAAATTGATCAAAAACTAATTCTATAAAATGAATTTATATATTAATAATTGAATCTTTATGGTATTATCACTAGTTGTATGAAAAAAAGTAACAAGTAACTTTTATTCTTGTATTAGGTCATCAGCCACAGTATATTCCATCATCTTGGGTAAACGATGGAGTCTGTGATTGCTGTGATGCCAGTGACGAGTATTCATCCGACGTCCAATGTATAGACAACTGCCGTGAATTAGGTCGTGAAGCATGGCTTGAAGCTCAAAGAGTTGCTGACTTAGCCAAAGAAGGAAATAAGATTCGCCAGGAGTACATTACTCGAGGCAAGCAGCTTAAGACAGAAAACCAAGCCAGACTAACCAAACTGCGAACTGATTATGAAGAAGCCCAGATGAGTAAAAAAGAAAAGGAGGTCATCAAAAATAAGGCTGAAGAACGGGAGAACATTGCCTTAGAAAAGTATAAGCCAGCACCACCACAGCAAGCGGATGACACTGAGGGTGAAGAGAAGGGAATGTCTGGATATGAAGCAGAAGAGTATTTCAAAATCCTGGATTCTGATGGTAGCGGTACTGTTACGATAACAGAATTGCAAACCAGAGTCACTTTTGATAAGGATCGTAATGGAGAAGTTAGCAGAGACGAAGCTTTATTCTTTTTGATCAACAGAGAGGAAATTACAATGCAAGAATTCATTGATTCATCGTGGTCTCTGATAAAACCATTCCTTATGCTGGAAAAGGGTAAGTGCTAGTCTTCTTTTATTTACATTTTTTTATTAAAATTATTTCAATTTCCAGCTATTAAAGTAAAAAGTTACATGAATAAGTTAGTGTAAAAAAGATAGGAAGTGAAATTGTTCCATTGAAAATGATGTATTTTTAATATAAAGAAATGGCCTTGTAAAATCCACATGCAAAATCAATATTAATTAGTACAAACTTAAAGTAAAATCAATTATTTTTTTTATTTCGTTGCACTCCAACATTGCCAACTTGGAACCCATATATTTCATATAGCAGCAATATTCAGAAGATAAACATAAAATATGTAACTTTTTAATTAATATTGATTTTTTTAAAGTAACTTTGTTCTCGAAAGAAAAATAATGTATTATTTGCAATCAATATTTGCAATTAGAAAAATGTTAGCTTGTTTTACTTTTAAAATTATATAAATTTTATATTTATACCATCATTTACATTACGTTGCAGTTTGAATTATCATTTAGAAATGTATGTCATGAATAATTTTATAATAATGATAAGATCATTACAATAAATTATTTGACAGTATATATTAATTAATAAATATACATGCAGGTCTCTTCAAGCCAGCTGACAAAGAGGGACACGACACTGAAGAAGCGATCGAGGAAGAACTAAATGAGGAACCGCACGACGAGCATGACGACGTCCACGAAGACGAGCATGAGGATGAGCACGAAGAGGACGGGCACCCAGGCGAGATCGAGACCGAGCCCCAGGAAGCAGAAAAACAACCAGCCATCCAATACGACGAGGAAACCCAAGCTCTCGTAGACGAGGCGCGGCAGGCTCGCGAGCACTTCCAAGAATCCGAGCGTGCGGTCCAGGACCTCCTCACGGAGATCCGCAAGACTGAGGAACGCATCGAACGCGATTACGGCCCGGAGGAGGAATTCTCCTCCCTCGACGGCGAGTGCTTCGAGTACACGGACCTTGAGTACGTCTACACGCTCTGCCTCTTCAACAAAGCCGTGCAACGCTCCAAATCTGGCGGCAGCGAGGTCAGCCTCGGCCTCTGGAACGAATGGGTTGGCGGCGAGGGCATTGACAAGTACACCAAGGCGAAGTACGATCGCGGACTTACCTGCTGGAACGGACCGGCCCGGTCGACGATCGTCAGCTTCAGGTGCGGCGTCGAGAACAAGCTGCTCTCCGTCTCGGAGCCCAATCGCTGCGAGTACGCTATGGAGTTCGAGACGCCCGCGCTCTGCAACCCCAACATCGAGAACGTTGACGTGCACGATGAGCTGTGATTTAATCCCTCAAATCCACGATATTTGTAAGAAGATTAAGAAGCGAGTAAGAGGTTTGAGTGTTCCGAAGTGATTTTTTGAAAAGGAATCGTTTTCATTCTTTTTTTTTTGTCCATGGATGGTTGCAGTTTTATAGATTTTTTTTAGAGAATTTGGAATTGCTCCTACTTTTGTGATTACCTGAATTGGCATGACTGTAAACGTGGATTTCAATAGATATTGAATCCAATGTAAACGTGGATTCAATAGATATTCATTCTAAAAATATAACGATAAAAATGATATAAGTACAATACAGTTTCTCGTTACGTAAAACAAATTTGTAAGGATCGTTGAAAAGTATATTGCTTAAAAGAATATTACGAGCAATTTCGAATTTAGAAGAAAATCACTGCACATTATCTTTAATTTTAATAAACATTTTGCAATTAAGTGGTCTTGTTGGATAAACAACAATGTGAAACACCTAAGAAATTTCATTATTGTACTAATCTGGATGTGAGTTGTAAGAAGGGTAGTTGAAGATCATAAAGCAATATTCGAAATAGGCCTATGCATAAGCCGCCTAGAAGTAACTATTTGAATCATACGAATAGGTGTAACAGTTTGTATGAAAATAAATAAGGTTGGAGTAATAGGAATACTTAATTATCTAATAATAATAGTTATTACGTTTTTCTGTGTTACTTTATGATCCACAACTACGTTCTTTGAGTACTTTTGAAACGAAGTAATTAAATTGCTTTGTTTTATAGATGTTAATGTGATTTGATACACTAAATATGATTTCACAGATTTCTAAGCATAACTGATGAGTGACGTACTATTTACGTACAATAAATAACGTGATAATATTAACATTTTACAATTGGTTCCATCCGTCAAAAAAGTATTATTTTCATGAAATTGTGGTGAAATCGCAGTAAACTGCATGAAGTATGGCATTATTTGTAAAGGAAATTGATTTTCTGCATTGCATTTATTAATGTAATAATTTTAAAGCTGCTTCGCTAAGCAAAGTTTTAAAAATTAAGGAGAAAAAGATCAATTTTCATTATTTATGATTGTATATTTTATTCTAGTTTTTATGAACTCACGACAGATTCATAAAAATAATATGTGAGCATAATATCTTTGAACATTTATCGAATAATTCAAAACATTTTTATTGCAATTTCTAAATTTTGTATTGAAGTAGCCATCAGATATATTGTCAAACTCAGGAGAAAATATAGAAACTATAATAAGAATGTTTTAGTCTCCGTTATGTACAAATATTGATTTACTTACGTATTGAAATCAACGAGGAGCACTCTTAATGGAGTATTTGTTCTATCGATTGTTGTTAAAGAAAACACGTAGACGTAAAAGTTTGATGAAACGATTTATGAATCATGTTTTAGACATGGGTTAATGCTACATCTTAGAATGAATTTTATGATGGTACCGTTAAAGTTCATTCTTTTTTAAGTGATTTTTGAGAATGTAAACTGACGAGCGATAGGCATTAATTCTTTGAAATGGCCCTTCTATTGGTTATTTATATTAAATACGTCATGTCGAAAGAATTGTTTCAATACTTATAATTTGGTTCTCAATTCTTATAGTAACTTATTAATAAAATTATAATATGAGCATTAAAAAATTTCGAAGAAACAAAATGCCTATATCTCAAACCAATAGTGTCTGTAAATTTCTATGATTTTGAACTTATTTTTAATTCAGAAAATACCTTTGCACATTGCTGAAAAAAAAAATGAAGTAGGGATTGAGGATATTAATGTTTTTGAAAATAAAAAAAAATTTAAATGATGTATTTCTACGTTAATAAATGAGTGTGCTTGTTTTTGTAAGGGAACGATTTTCTGTGAATTTCTTTCCACAAAACTCTAGACAGGGATTTTGTATAAAATAAACGTACTTTAGAAGTATCGAACCGTCAAGCACGATCCTGAAGCTTTGTCTAGTAATACATTCCCGTTTTGTACACAAAGAATTTTTACAGTGAGTGCGGATAAAAAAAATAGCGAAAAATATGAGATCCTGTGATACAAAGTCGGTTGCTGTTTTCGAACATCTCGATTTTATATGATAAACTATACTTCTTTTCTTCTTTTGGTAAAAAAAAATACCTTGCGCACACTGAATATTTTTATTATAATTAAAAAGAACACTGACACCAGAAACCCTTTGAAAACAAATAAATGTGTGTTAATTGATAAATGCAATAACTTTTTATGGTTGTATGTTTTTTTTCCACTCTATGAATTAATTTATCAAACCAAAACATGCATAAATGCATTTTAAATAGTTTGAATAAAAGCTGATTTAGTGCTTTTAACGGCATTTAATTGATTCAGCATTTGTCGTGCAACATCACTGCTGTGTTCGCACTAATACTTCATTGTCTGTATACTCTGTAAGAATGAACAATTTGTAGTTAACTCGAATTCCTCCGATGATTGTGCAATGTGCGTATATGTAAGATATTTTGTAAATGTACTATTAAGATGATGAGTGTGGGTCGAATAAAGACTAAAGAATTAAATAAATAATATGCAAACTGTTATAGCGATGGCAGCTTTATTTACATTCAAAGAAAAAAAAGTCGGCGAAATCGTGTTTTTACTAACAATCATGAATTTGAACCTCTAAGCTCCTAAGATTGTTAATCATTTATTTTGTTTTTTCTTAAAACGAGATCTATCGTTTGAAGATGATTACAATTCATTTTTGTTCACTTCGCTCTGTCTTTCTTGTCCTTCCCATCGCACTCCCGTTTCTCTCTTTCTCACTCTTCGAGCTCGTGTGTATGTAAGGCACTTGAGGCTAAAAGGATTTCGCCGAAACTCGTTATTTATTAATTTTTTTGTCGTTTTGTTAATTTATATAATAATTCGAAAAAAAATGAATAAATCTCTTATACTTTACAATCGGTTGTCCCGATGCCACTACACAGAGAGAACACTTTACATGTAATTGGTTTTTTTCTTCTTCATTTATTTACAAAAGAGGATAAATGTTTACTGACAAAAGGAAATCCGATACTGCGAGTACATACATGTAGGGTGTAATTACTAAATTGTGAACTGAACTACTGTACACACAATGCGGCGAGCCTCGTCGAGAAGTCGCCCCGCTAACTTTCTCTATATAATAGAAAAGGAAGAAAAACGAATAACGTCGAATACTTAAAACAAATAACTTAAGGAGACATGCGTCAGGTGAAAACCTTAAAAAAATTTTCATTCTTTTACAGAATTATTAATGATAGACTTAGCAATAAATTCTCGTTACACATTTATCGTTATATCGCGCAAAAGTATATTTATCAAAAACAATGTTACTCTCATACACATATGTAAAATCTAAATTAATATCATCTTCAAGTGCACGCCCATTTCACAATATTAAACAAATACTGAAAATTGGCTGACGAAGCTCAATTCCATGAAAGGCAAAAACGGCATTACGTATTAAAAGAAAAAGATAAAAACAAAAAAAAATCGATTTTTTAAAGATTTCCAAGCGGCATCTCTCCTCCGTATATAAACAATAATTTAACACTTCTCGTACATACATTATTATAGTCTATTAATTGAGTGAAAATCTTTACATAGGCGCTCATGTATATCTCTATACTGTCGCGCAAAGAGACTGGTACACTTTAACATCTTCAAAAAAAAGCCGTGTATCTCCTCTACCTTACTTCGGAAGAAGGAAAAGAATACATATATTCAAGTGGTGCATGTAACTCCTCTCGAAATCTCTCGACATTTCACTCCGCGATTTTCCAGTCGCAAATCGGACATAAAATGACAAAAACATCCAAGAATTTTGACTTCGCATCAGGCATCGTACACGCCAATTATTACACTGTCTCGCGCATAAATTAATAAAAAAATTTCTACGGCCTAATTCGAAAAATTCACCTATTTACAATTCATCGATATAATCTGTACATAAAAAATACATCGCACATCGTCCTCTCTCTTACTTTTTCTCTCTTAGAAAACTCTAACCTGCACCAGTCCCTTCGCAACGACAGAGGGAAAAGAAGAAGTAGATGTAGAAGACAAAAGAAAAGTTGTATAGAAATATTACGCAACATCATCATCATCACACGCGTCATTGTCGTCTTCGTCTCACTTGCCGAGCTTCTCGAACATGATAAGCTTTTCCTTGAAGCTCTTGGTGTCGGTCGACACTTCGGATATGTTGCCGTTCAACATGTTCTGCAGGTCCTCGTCCGTCTTCGACGACAGTATATTGTTAATCGTGGAGCTCAGCGTCTTATTGTCCTCTGAGCCCGATTGTTGCTGCATCTGCTGCTGGTGTTGCTTCTTCTTCGGATACACAACGACTGGTGAGGCGCTGCAGATCTTCGACGATCTGTCCTCTTCGTGATGATGGTTCTCCTCGTTGTCAGCATCGTTGTTACCGTTCTCCTGGATCCTCGTCACCAAAGAATACGCTAGCAGCTGATGGATGTCGAGGTTGTTCGTATCCTTGGACTCCTGCGAGTTGGTGCGCCGTCGCCAGTACGAGCCCACTCCCTTCTCGTTATCTTCCTCTTCGCTGCCCTTCTCCCGCCGCTCCAGGATACTCTCCGTCGTCTCCTCGTCCTTGCAGTCCTGCTCGGGCGGACTTTGCTGTTCCTGCAGGTCTTTTTCTAGGCTATCCAGTGTCTCGTCGCTGTCGGATGATTTCATGGTGTTCCGTCGCTCTGAGTCCAGGGTATCAGTGCTGCCCAGCTCCGAGCTCTCTGAGCTCTTCTGCAACCGCGACGAGGGCTTCCTGAGAATTACATTCTCGTGGTCATCCATATAGTTACCTCCACTGCTGCTGCTCAGCCTTTTTGGCGTGGTCTTCCTAACCTTTCTATTCTCCAGCTTGGAATTGTCATCCAAGTCCAGATTATCTGAGCTCTCGGAAGAATGGGCGACTCTCCTGTTCTGCCTCCACGGCACGTTACTATTCTTCTCCGTTTCCCCATTCTTCTCGCGATGCGCCTCAACCAGACTCGCGATCTTCTCAAAGCTCTCCGACGATTTGGACAGCAGCTTGTTGTGTCTACTTCCGCTGCTGCCACTGCTTCCTCTGGACAAGTTGATCTCGGACACACTGGTCCTCTTTCGCTTTTCCTCCTTCACCACGTGCTCCTGGTGTTCAACCAGGGTCGAATCGAAGCACTCTGTCGACTTGGACATGATCTTGTGCACCTGGTTTCGCCTGGGCCTGATCTCGAAGCTGCTTCGTCTGCGTTCCATCGAGTCGTCACTGTTCAACGCCTCCAGAGCCTCCAGACTATCAGAGGATTTCGTGCACACGCGTTCCTGCGACTTGGAGATGGGATTCAGGAGCAACCTCCGCGCCGCTGCCACTGGTTTCTGGACGCCGTTACCATTGCTCTCGCGTTCGAAATCTGTCAGCTTGTCAAATCCTTCTGTGGACTTGGTAAACCAGCCAGGTGACGTGCTCTCCAGACTATCCGGCGACTTGGACAATCTGTTCGAAGACGTCCTGCGTCTGGGCGACGACACAGCTGACTTCTCGTACCCATCCGATCCTACAGACGCAGTCCTCGGCGACGGCTTCGGTATCGGCTTGACATTACCATCCTCGCTGATATCCAGCACATCAGCGCTTGATCTCGAGTCCAGGTTCGACTCCAGACTATCCGGCGACACTGCAGGCTTTCTGATCACCGGTAGCTTCGCTTCCAGCTCCTCGAACACCTCCGAGTTCCTTGAAAGCCTGCTCGAGCTCTTTCTCAGGATGGGTATCGGTTTGCTGGCCTCCTGCGTAGGCGTCGCAGGCGCCGGTGGTGAATCAAGCGCCGCGAGCTTCTCCGAATCTGTAGTGCTCGTGTCAGCAGTCGACGGCAGATTGATCGCCTCGAGGCTGTCCAGAGTGTCGATCGAGTTCTCGGAGATGCTGTCGATGCGTAACGGTGGTTGCTGCTGGCCGTTGATGCTGCCGTTGCTGGAGGTCAGGACGTTGGTCGGGGTTGAAGGCTGGAAGGTGGTGGAGCGACGTGGCGGTCGGCGGTTCTTTGGGCGCACAGAGATGCGGTGCCGAGCGGCCGTGTGGGTCAGTTTGCCCGTCGTCACCTCGGCTGCAATGGGAATTAATTAGTAAGTATGATTGTTTAGTTTAGATATGTAGTGATAATTTTAAATAAAAACTGTGCATTATTGAAATTTTTTTTTGCGACTTTTATCTTTTGGAATTTTTTTGTTATTTTTATCCAATTTCAAGTTTTTGATTATATTGTATTGAGTACAATTAAATATTGAAAAGCACGTATTTGAATAGTGACACCAATATTCTCTTGCTAGGTTGAGGCTCTTCGCATAATTATAATAGCACAAAGGATGTGTTAGAAATAGCACAGTTAATTAAATGATAATATACGGAATATTAATTTTGAAACTACAGTATAGACGGATTCATTTATGATTTCAACTCCAAAACAGAATGTTTTATATAACATATATTTTTTTAATTAATCAAATGAATTTATTATTGTTCAAAGTGAAATAGCAGAAAAATTGATCAGAAAATGTGCATACTTTTAGATGAATTTTTGCAAAGTTTATGAAAGTACACAACTACTACAACTTTCTCACGAATCTGTTTCATACTAGAATCTAGGAACGGTAACGTTGCAACAAAACAGCTTAAACAAGACAGCAGTCGGCAGTCAATTTCAACCTCATATAATAATAATAATCATCGTCCAGCTTATATAAAAGAACCTAAACATCTTCTCATATTCCCCAGATACACATCATCAGCCGCGTAATAACAGACCAGTTTCACATATATTCAAATCCAACCACAACATAATATAGGTAGCACGCGCGCACGCATGTTTTCACCCTATCGCTGCCGCGCCATCGACTTCTTCTCGGAGAATGAGCGCCACGAGAACGTTATTACAACGAGGTACTATATCCCGCTTTATAAAGCGTAATGAGACAGTGAAAAATATGCGAGCGTGAGCGCAAAAATTTAACGGCTCCGCGCGCCGATGATATCTCTGATACTGTATAGAATAAGTCCCAAAGGGACGTGAAAGTATGCTACGATAATAATAATAAAAAAGGCGCACGGCGGAGAAAGCGCCATATTCTTTTTTTTTTCTTAGACTAGGACTCGAGCTGTCGCAAGAAATGTTAAGCGCGGTGTATTCTCGAGGAAAACCCGGCCGGTAGAGTAGCCCGCGCGCGGCGGATGAATGATTTACGGCTGGCGAAAATATTGTCCTGGAAAATTGGCCGGTAGCTTGGGCGCAGTCCAGTCGTATATTAACGGAGGTTGAATTTTAATGGTGATATTGACTTAGTTGCGGGAGTGAAAAGATTTTTTTTTTTAGAATACTAAGGAAGCTCTTACTGGCGTTTTTATATTTTGTCCAGTGTGTGAATGGTACACATTAATAATATCCTAGTACTTTTATATTAATTATCGGATTTTATCAAAATTTATTATTGCAAGTGAAGAAACAACAATTATTATAACGAATTATCTATTAGATCGTTTAAATTTCTGTTAATATTGGTGTACCATGTTACTCTCTAACATTTAAGCTTTTGACGTAGTATAATTATTATAATGTGTAATAGAATGTGAGGAAAGTATTGAAACCACAGTTACAAAAATAAAAATAAACCCATACTTAGATATTGTTATTAATTAAAAAACTCTCAAGTTATAAAAAGTTTAATGAAAAAAAAAACCTTCTCAAAACAATCCAAATAAACCATTACTTCCAGAAAATATTAATTCACGAACGAAACCGTCCTACAATCACAAATTCATTCTCGCCCATCCGCTGCGATTCAACATCCCAGCCCGACAATTCCTTTCCATCGCAATACACCAACACAAAGCACATATACACACACCGAACACCCATTCGACGTCCATTCCCTTGCCGGAAATTATAATTCTCTCCCTCCCGGGCGCTCGCGCGCGCGTGTAATCAGGTCACGGAGCGCCGAATTTCCAATTGCCGCGATAACGAGCGATTCCGAAAGTGTCACTGTTAATTGCGCCCGTAACCGTTCGCGCGATTCCGGCTGTCAAAGTTATATCGGCCGTAGAATTTAGGAGGATGGGAGAATTTGATTGTTTATCGATTGCAGTGTGTAACATCATAGATATATACGTACGTAGGTCTTCCTTGAGCGGTGAGCTGGGCGCCTCGGTCGTTATGTTCGTCGGAGTCGGCGCATCCTTTCTTGGGACCTGGACATTATGATAAAGAAACGTTATTAGTATATACACGATGATTTGTTCGTATAGGAATGTGATTTTTTATGTTCTTGTTATTGCGAATAACTTCGTTTGGTTTCTCTTTGAGAATATCGTGTATCGTTCTGTTTGCCTTTTTTCAATTTTAAACGGCAAAATTGACTATTCTTTCTTTTACGAACTTTTAAACGTCGAAATTGCTTTCTGCAATTTCACTACAGCGTATAATACGAGTACACGCGCACTTGTAAAATATTTACGTTCAAATGTTGCGCGCGCTCGCGAAAACCTTAAAATAAAATAGCTATCATAAATGTAAAATTCGCTGAGTGAACCCTGTACACAAATTGATAAATATTTAGTTGCACTTCGGTGTGTACGAAATGCGTTCGTTATGTGACGACACATTGATAGATATACATACCAGTTTGTCGTCGTCGCGTTTAATTGTGGGAAAGCGAGGCGCGCGCGCTATGTTGCCTCGCTTACTTATTACTTTATTATTATTTGCACGCGCCTATAACGTTGCGAAAAATACGATAAATTTATAAATCCCGTCATAAAGGAAACGTTCTCCACGGGGCGAAATGGTTTCTACAACAAACACGTCGGCTTTATAATAATATATATATTTCTTAATGTATATGCGCGCTTATGTAATAAATTTTCTTTTTTTGGTCAATTAAATCCGGCGTTTTCCCTTTTTTGCGCGCTAAAGGAAACCAAGTGTTATAATTAAAAGTACACTTATTTCATCACGGTCGGTTTTCTATGGGTTTTGGATTGATTTCGCAATTTTATATAAGAATTTTTTCTTTTTTTTTTGCAATGATGAAAATCGGAATGAAAAATGTTATAAAACTTAATTATTTCGAATTTATCGTTATTTTATCAGTTTATTTGCCCGGATACATATAGTTGGAAATTATTATTTTTGTGTACGTATAGGCGAACACGGTCATTAAAATTGTCTGCAAAACATGCCCAAGCATTGTATTAGCGCTACTTTTTACGGTAAAACCCTAATCATACACAATTATGTCGTAAATTCCCCTTTTGAAATAAAATTAATATATTATAAATCTATATTTTCAACAACGCAAAAAAGGTTTACTCACCATAGTAAACATGACTAAAAAATCCAAAACCCATCGCCCTATCATCCACAACAACAACAACAAAGAACTGAACCCCTTTTTCTGCACCTCGACGCATCACCGTTATACCCTAGGAAAACAAATCACCCTATCCCATCCCGCAGAGCGCTCCACTCTCGACCCACGCCATCGAACCCATCCCAGCAATTTATATCCTCTCTCTCTCTCTCTCTCTCTCTCTCTCTCTCTCTCTCTCTCTAGAAAGAAAGACAGCAGTGCACACGCCTCTCGCCCGCGTTCTCCTTCGGCCGTGCGAACCTCGCCGCTTAACGGTACAACGCGTGTATATATATGCTATAGCGCATAGAGAGGCCTGCATAGCGAGAGAGGAGCAAGCGCGCGGTTAAGACCGGTTGCAGCGATTTTATCCTGCGCCCGCGAGGTATATGATTGATAATGTCGTGCTACAGAGGAGGAGGTGGAGAGTTTTTGTAAGGGACTTGGGATTGCCGGTGATGGGTTTCTGTAAGTGTTGACGGAAAATGTGTAATGGTATAATTTTAGGGTCTGGAAGCGGAGATTTCTGTTTTTGTCAATTAGAGAACATTTATTTTACATTCGGTCTCTTATCTGATAATGAATATCTAATAGTATACCCTTGGTCTTCAATTTGAGAGATTAACGGTTATACAGTTTTTTGTGTAGTTTAGTGTTACTAGTATATTTCCGCTTACTATACGTACCGACGTAATTAAATTATATCCTTTCGAATGATCCAAGTATGTCAGTAAAAGGATTTTTCCGAAATGACGTTGCTTCGACATGAAAGAATCCTTTTTCCTAGTACGGCTTCTACAAATCTGTCTTTTCGTTCTCTTTTTTTATTTCATTAACGCAATAGAATTTTATTTATTCAACAATTCACCATCGCATCTGATACTGTCCACCTGACAAGACAGACAATGGAGTATCATAAAAGATAACGACGAAATCACGTCCAAAAAAAAGAAACTGTATTACGAGTCCTCGAATTGTCATTGAAAGCATAATCACGAGGCGTAAAGCTGCTTACTTTCAGCCGCGTTATTAGATTTTCAACTTACTCGGTTATAACGTTATGTAAGGTATACCTAGAGAGCGAAAGGCTTCAAATCTTGATTTTTGCGTCACCGCATCCCTTCCTCAGTTCAATTACGGACGATATTTTCCAGAGTCTCGAAAACAATATAGAATTGCCAGTTATTGAGCTTCGGCTCGGAGCTAACGACTCATTAACGTGACGATTGGGTAAAAAGAAACGGGGCACAATGGTGATTGTTGCGTTTAAGTCGATACGGAACTAATTACAGTGGCTGGTGGTTTGAAAAATTATACAAGCCCGTATATAGTACCTCGACACCTAGAACTTGTGATTGATAGACGGAGAAACAAGTCTAGTGGTATAAATAACCCGTAATTTAAGGATACGTTCCATTTCTTGAAAAATAACCACCATAATTCGTGGAAAAGAATCGTATAAATGACGAAAAAATAGTAATTAAAGTATATAACAATTAATTTCACCATCCACGCTTACACCAAAACAAATCCAACAAACCAAAAATTTTTCCAAATCTCCAATGTTGTTCCTCTCCTCGTCGGTGTCGAGCCTGGGGGGGACGCGTTGCCTAGGTCTCGGCTCCACTCTCTTCACGATCTTCCTGGGCCTAGGCAGTTCGGGGCTCAGTCTCCTTTCCTCGACGACGACCTGCTGCTTCAAGCCATAGACGCCGATGGTAACCCTAGGCCTCGACGAGTCGGCGTGTAGCTGCTGCTTGCACCGGTCAACTACGTCGCCGGCGCGCGACTCTATCAGCCGACGACGCTCGACCGGGTTCAGGTTCAGCTGCTCGATTATCGCCCGGATGTTCGAGCTTATGCTGCTCTCGCGGTGCGACACGACCATAGTTATGCGAGAGGTTGGGTTCTTGACTGGTTGAAGTTCGGGTGGAGCGCGGTTATGCGCGATTATTCCGCGGTTTAGTTCATGGTATAGAGCTGGAGATTATAATGGTGTCACTTGGTCTTTGGTTGCGGAGATCTGAGTTTCGAGGTCTATTGGAATGGTAATGAGATGTTTTTTTTTCTTTTAGATTGTTGGGATAAGAAGAATTTTCGTTGTAATTTCAGAATCGCTTATTTTCGTTCCTTATACATTGTAAAACGAAGCTTTTCACGATTCTTATATTCAGTTTCAAGGAATTACTAGGAAATGAATAAGAATCGTAAAAAAAAAACGTTTTACAAGTAGAAGTATAATAGACGATAGCCTTCAGCGAATTAGAAATTTATATGTATGTAGAACAAAAATATTTCTTAGCACCTCATAGAATAACTAATTTAAAAAAAAAGAAGTCAGTATAAATTTGTATGCGGGATAAAAATATACTATTTTATCAGCGAAGCCTTCTCTCATTCGAAGGCTAAGCTATTGAAAACTAAAAATTCCTCGTTCCCAAGTTAGCGCGCGACAATCTTATCACCCCAATGATTCAATGTTTAAAGCTCGAAGAAGAAAAAAAAAAGGAATCGCTCCATTAATAACTTCTGCATGTATGCGCATACATAGCCTCGTCATTGACAAATCACTGCCTTGTCGTCCCTTAAAAAGTCTGCCTCGCGTTTTCTCTCCCCGGCGTATATTCTCGATAGCCTGTGTTTGAAAAACATACATAATCGCTCTTTTTTCCTTCATTTCCGTTCGGAATTACAATTCGCATCGGGCGACTGGTTTTACGAGCTCCGCAGCCGATAAGGAAACTCAGCGGCATAGCGTTCAGTTTTCTTAATTTCAAATCAACAAGGTATATACTATACTTTTGTTACGATTTTCGCGTGGTCATGTAAGTCACTCTCCGATAATTAAAAGTGAGATATATATAGTATATAAAACTATCGGCACGAGGCTCTCCTCATATAAATTTCAGCCGGTGGTAATCCTAAAGCACCACAGCGATAAGCCGCTAAACGAATTCGACTGGAAAATAATTAAACAATTTATCGCCCGGCGAATCTCTCTTCCTCGCCAGGGCGATAAATTTTCAGCTATATTACTCTCTCCCGTTACGAAATTTCATTTTCCAATTAAATTAAAAAGTGAAAGGAACACACCACCGTGGTTGTATGCACATTTTTGCTATTTCGCGTTTCCTTCCTCGTCCATTAAATAGCGACCTCGTAAACCTTTTCCATTTCCCTGAACCATTGTATAGAAGCGCGCAGTTCGCTTTCTCCTATCACGCGGACGGGGCAAGTTCAATGTCACACGGCGACCCGATAGACAGACAACCGATCGATCGATCCTCCTCCCCGGCGTTCCTGGCACCGGAGGTCGTCGCGCGATTCGTATCACGCGACCCGCGATTTGATAGCCCCGGCGATTTGTGCATCATGAAGATTTCCTCGCAAGTGTTATTTCCGTGGTGATTCGACATCGTCGCGCAGTGGGAGATATATAGAGTTGATTGATATAGGCAGAAGGGGAGTTTATGGAGGTTGAAGCTATTTTGGCAATATGCGCGCTTTGTTGTTTGTTAATATAGGGAATAGGGCTTGCGTGTGTAACGGTAATTGAATTCGAATAGAACACACTGCGGATAAGATTTGTTCGCATATTTCTGTGGGCTAAAAATTATCGATGTAACATTCGTGGTACGTATATATATTTGAATCTATTTTCTCTGCCTTTTATTTGTGAGCGCAGAAAAATTTCTTATAAAAGAATGTTACTACTTTTTGATACGATAGAAATGAGCTTGTTCAACTGTAAAATTTATTATTCATATATTTTTCTATAAAAATGATAATTTTTATACAACGAAAAACATATTCCCTGTCGACCAGAAAAATAAATAAAAATTTTCCATATGAAAATTTTCTGCGTTACATGCTTAAACCCCAAGAAATAATTTATCGTCATTCGACATGTTCAAATTTATCTCACAAATTCAACACGAAAATAAATACCCCCACGTAAAATTGAATAATCAAAACCATCAATCCCACCATGAAGACATAACACATACACGTATAATCCAATTTCCCTCCAAAAACTCCTGAAAGCACGCCTCTTCCGACTCGTCTACGTGCCGCTTCCCACGCGACCTTCCACCTCCGCCGCATAAAGAGAAGCCTAAGCAGGCGCGTGCGCTCCGTTTATACGATCGATTATTGTGTCCGAAGAAGACGAGGTTCCGGAAATGCTGCCAAGATCATACTCTCTAAAGTTGAATTAGTGAAAAATCCACTATACATTAGTTAAAATTGCTCCACCCTAAAATTAGTGGATTTTTACTAATAAAATTGTGAATATTCACTACGAATTAGTGGATATTCACTATTTTAAATAGTAAAATTTCACTGTTTTAAATGGTAAAATTTTA
>JAPYZO010001366.1:0-18386 GCA_030522905.1 Torymus flavipes
TGAATATTCACTTATTCTACGTGAACGAGTCTGGACTCTTTGAATAAGTGACTATGCACTTTTAATAAGTGGATTTTCACACATTCAGATTTAGAGAGTTCATCAGGCCGAAAACATCGGCACACCGCGTCGACAGCCGAAAAATGACGAATGCCACAGTGTAGATTTATATATGTATGTAATGTACGCTTGTCGACTGTCTTACATTGTACTGGTCTCTCGATGCAAGTCGAGTTCCGCGCGCGGAAACGCGTGTAGATACAGCTTTTTTTCTCAGCAAGTCGACTGACTTTTCACGTCTCGCGCGATTGCCGCCGCGATGGACCTTATACGGCGAGTTACCATTTTGTAACGCGTGTCTTCTGTCAGAGTAACAACTTCATCGGATTCCTTTTTCGTAAAGCGCCGCGCGCTAACTTGATTATGACATATATAAATATGCGATGCGCGCGCGCGCGCAAGCGTGCCGTAACATCCGAAATGCGATCGTTGACCTGATCCATCGATTGTAAAAGCCTGACAGCTGCGCGTCAGAGGTGATAAATAATTCGAATTTTGCAACTTCTTTTTTCGACAAATAGAATTCGTAAACGGATTCTTCGGTTTATTACGTCAACGAAAATTGATAATCCGTGACGATTGCGATTTAAATGATGGAATTTCGCAAGCCCCAAGACTTATACACACCGGCAGCAAAATAGCTTCGATTACCAATTTCAGTTTGTTCGCATGATGGAACGATGAATCCAAATTATGCCGTCATTTGCAAAAGACGCGATTATGAAAGTCGCAAAAATATCCATTACAATTTCACTTGTGGTCTTCTCTTCCACAAACATATATACCTATGTGCAAGTTTCGCAAAGGAAACCCCCTTAAAGATCGGTCATTATAGCGCATAAATATCGTAATTAAAATAATATATCGAGATTGTCCGCGGGGAGGTTTCTAAACACATCGCGCGCGGTGTGTGCATATATACTTTTAAGGAAAACGCTTGCTCTAATGGCCTGAGAAAACGGAATTTATGCAAAACCCAAACTGCGCATGCACTACACACGCATGAATGGGAGCCGCCGTGTGTGCATCCCCGCGAAAAACGTCGCGGAATCGGCGCTTACGTAAGCGCACGCGCGTCCATCGAGAAAGTTGATTTTTCCTCTAGCTCGTTGTCGTATACATATACATATACAGTCACGTGTGCCTTCTTCCCATTTCCATGACGAGAGCGCGCGGTTCTGTTGCGAAAGCCCGCGCGAATCTAACGAAACGTTATCGAAATTTGCGCGGTCACTCTCGCCACGCAAACAATCATACACATATTGCGCGTCTTATCGCGCCACGAGTTGCGACAGCCGATAATTTAGAGCCCCACGCGCGGGTCACTACTTACGCACGATTGCACATATATGTATAACAGCGGATTATGCGCGTCGGTATATAATATGTGTGCTATATACGCACCCGCCCGGTAAATATCGCACGTGTGCCCGCCACGCGCCCACCAGCGGAAAACGCTTTCCATTATATCTCGCGTGAGAGCGTTTAGGATGTCGTCTCCTTAATTCGCGCTCTTCCGCGTGATGATAACACCGCGAGCGCGGTAATGAGAAAGAGCGCGTCAATTTCATTGAAAGCGCTTAAACGCCCGGAAAATTGCGCAAAATGAAGACGAAATTGGACGGGCTTGTGCAATAATGTCGTCGTCCTAGTCGCGCGGGATTATTATACATATAGAATGTATGTAGGCGCAGGTGGGCTGCGTGTGGAATTTTTCGAAATAATGAAGGCAACTGTATTATACTATAGTGTGCCCTAATACGAGCTCGTTCTTTGCATTCGAACTTGCGAAATCGTTTGTATATTTATTTATTCGAGTATATACATATATACTTGATTAATTAAAGGCAAGATATTCGATGGATCTCGGAAGGACATGCGCCCGATCAATTAACCTGGTGCGCTTGCGAAGCATGCAAGAGAGGCAAGAGCTCGCTAGCAGCAGAAATTTGCATGAGCTCGTAAAACGCAAAAAGCGCTGAATTATCGTAGTTAGCGATCGTTACACGACTCATCTCTCTTTCACTGCTATATATGCGCGTGAGTAAGAGAGAGACGGAGAGAGCCTCGCTCGCGATCCCGCTAACAAAATGTGAAAGTGCGCCGGTCATCTGGTCATCCTTATTATGTGGCTGTAGGTATACATATATATATGTGTGAGAGAGAGACGCGGATGCATTCGCCGCCGTCTGTGCAGTACTTATACCGTATACATATGCGTATACGTGTAGAGGCGACAGGCGCGCGTTCGCATGCCTTCTGCATGAAGCACCGCTGCGCTTTTTGCTCTTTCCGCGAACAGACGCGTTTCCCTCGCGGCCTTTTTACTTTATACCATGCACCCCGGACAGACGTCGCGTGCCGCCGCGCCAACGCTATGTACACAGGCACACACACGTCGTGACGTAAAGGAGATTGAGCCGTCGTAAGTATGTGTGTATCTCAAATACGGATCCGATGCGCGCGCGAGAGGGAAAGAGAGAGAGAGAGATTATGTGAGCTCCGATCGCGCGGCCGCCTTTGCCCGTTAATCATCATTATTATCGATAATTCTGGCTTGCGAAAGCGCGCTCGCGCTCATTGCCGCGCGTGATATAGCTAACGGTTGCCTCGACCCTTCTTTTCTTTCTTTCTTTTTTTATGAATACGTTTCCTCAAGACAGCTCTTATAGCTAGATATACAGGTGATTTTACATCTAGTCCTTCGGGGGACTATGGAGCAAGCCATCGCGGATCTGTACTAATTTTTTTTTAAGGGGGTATAGCGCAAGCTGCCATTAAATTGTTATTCTATCTGACCGATAATGCTGGTAATAACAGTGGATACTATAGATTTCATTTGAAATTTCTTCTGAATGTATATATATATATATATATATATATTTATATGATGTATACTATTAGCGTATATTAGCTTTCGAATTTCCGAAAAATTACAAGCGTTACGTAAGGCAAGTAGTCGTCATGGTGTTTACAACCTGGCGGCGAATTCATCTAGGAGAGTAAATTAAAACGTTTCAAAAGTCGCCGGCCGTGACTCACCCGAAAACATTGCAGTTTTACACGAATATATACCTATCGCCGTTCAGAAATTTATTCGATAAGTTTGGATAGAAAGCATGCATATGAGGTTTACGGTGTGTTTCCGCATTGAAAATATATATAAGTGCAGCAGAAAATGTGCAATCGCGCGACTTTTTATCAATGTATTGGCGTTGGAGCTCTGAAAATTATACGCCTTGAATTTGGCGCCAAATAGTCAGGAAGAACGCATAAATAACGCGGCATGTGTATATGCCGTTTTTTATGCTGCACTTAAACTTAACGCCGCGTTTTCGCCGTAAACTGACAATGGAAGTGGTAGGCGACAGAGGCCTTTTACGATTTAATATATGAATATTGAACAATTAGATGGCAATATACAATTTATCACGCTAAACTCTACTGCAGCCGAATGTCAGCTGTATAGTGTGATTAATTTCAAAGTCATACAAGGGACCCAGATATTAAAGGATTATACTAAGAACGCAGATTAAAAAAATTTAAAAGTAGATATAGCAGATCTTTTCTTTTACTGCTGGTTTTTTAACAAATAAATCCAGACCTCGTGTTGTCTTGCAGAAATTTAATGTTTTTCCTATTACCATAAACGTGGAATAACATTTCCAATCTCCAATATACTATCGAATAATTACGTTGAGTTAAATTTCTTACGTAAACTTGTAAATGAGGTAAATTTATGTTAGCACTAATTATGTATGGGAACCTTTTAATAAAAATGATATTTGTTTTAAATTTGTCGTATTATAATAAATGATCTCTCATTATATATTTGCTTACGCTTTTGTATGTATCTCTTTATACCTTACAAACATAACTTTAGGTCCTATAAAAGAACGCACGAAAAATGCTTCATAACATTCATTTATCAAAATAGTTGATGTATGCTGTACAAAATCGCTATTCATAGACCATAATGTAGAATGTTTCTTTTAGTACTTGAAAAAACAAATTATACACTTTTCCAATGTACAATACTCCATATAAATTTTCCACAAAGCAAAGCAGCGTATCAAAATAAAGTTTTCTTTTCATTCGAAACGAATTGAAATGTATATATACACGCTTATAAATCCGCACTCGTTAGTCGAACTGTTACCGGGTATAATCAATCTTCCATATTTGAAAAGTATATATCATTACGGTTTCAAGTGTATCTATTCTATATTTCATCTCCATTTACACCTTACACAACGCTGAATTAAACTCGAAAAACAGATTTAGATTAAAAAAGCAATATCATATAGTATTTCTCAAAGTTTATTCCAGGTAAAAAAAAAATTTCGCGGATAAACTCGAACTTTGCATACCGTCATTAAAAGAGCACGCGAACTATAAAGATAACCCAATTGCCTTACCAATTTAACAATTTATTTTTATTATGGCTTCAAAGTAATGTTTTGGTACAGTTCCGCGCGCTCGCCTCACTCTGCCTCGCGACTTATGTGAAAGCGAAAACGAAATTTCCCCGGGACTCCTTACGAAGTTTATTTAAAGAAATCGAAAGGTATACACATGTATATATATAACGCGCGCGAGTTCAACTTCAAGGAAGCGCATCAGGATAATCGGAAGGAAGAAATCGGGGCTCCCCGCCTCGCACACATATGTATAACGAGCGCCGCACATATCCATCGGCCGATTTGGCCAGGTAATTTTGCACGAACGAGAGTGAAGAATCGAGACCCGCTTTCGAATGCGAGTCCGCGCGCGGCTCTGTTTATTTATCTTCGATATATAAATGCGTCGTCGCGGAGGAGGCAAGAAAGAAGAGAAAAGACAGAGACGAAGTGCACCGGCTCGCTGCTCCACATTAAGGCCATTGATGCTTTCGAGAGGCCGTATAAAACGCCGCCTGTTCCCGCGCGCGAAATGTCACACGCGACGGGGCGCTTTATGAATGGGCGCGCGACGAAACTATAAAGCGAATCCTTTTCATTCAATGGGTTTTTGTGATGACCTTATTGCAGTGCTATTAAAAAGTGCAGTCTTTATTACAGGTGCCTCGTTTGATTATACTTGTAGATCATTTCGCGAATGAACTCATATAGGAATTTAAAAAATATTTGATTTATTGAGCTCGAATTATGTAAATCGATAAAAAAAAAACAAAAAAAAATTACTAATAGTTTTCTATTCAAATACAGATTTTTGTGACTCTATAGATGTGGTTGTAAAAATATATTAAAAGATAAACAAACCGAGTCTCATCTTTCTTTTTCTTTACCCGACGTTAAGAAACTGCAGAACAAATCAATTTTGTCACTGTAGAAATAGGATGATTAATAATGATGAGCCTAAAATGGTAGAAGAATTATAGCTTTTTTGGCCATTGTCCAAAATAGAGATTCCCAGCTTAATGAATATTTTACCGTTACACCCCGGCGCTTTTTTCATACATATTTACAGAACGTGTAACGATAAGTATACGCGAATGTTTGTTGACTATGCGCGAAAGTATTACGCGCGGGCAAAGAAAAAAAGCAGCGAAAAAATGACGCAGAAAATCTGAAATTACAATGGCCCGTGGCGAAATGATATAGGAAAGAGGCGGTGTTGTGTGGTATTTTAATACGTTTTCTTTCCGGCGAACATGAGATCAGACGAGCGAACGAGCGCAAGTAGGAGAGAAAAGACGAGATATCGTGGGAAGAGCTGAGAGGGCGCGCGACGGTGAAAGTTCAGCGCGCGAGCTAAACTTTACCGTGGATCGGTAGATATAGGTGTATATATAGCTCGATACGATCTGTGAGCTGTACTTACGGGTCGCGCGCATAGCGCGAGGATGAAGATATACCGCGAGCTAGGCGAGCTATGAGCCGCGGCTTCCGGCTCCATGCTTGACGCGAAAAACTCGCGAGAGGGATACTATAACGTGGCCATTTTGCAATTCTTACTTTTGCAATCAGATTTGGTCAGATTATTTCTAGTTTTTCTTTGCGTCTTTTCTGAATGTGGTATTTCACATGTAAAATTAACTGCTTTATGTTTTTTATATTATTGTTCTTGAGGACGAACACAATATTTCCCTGTTTCAGAATTCAAAGAAATAAAGGATAAGGGAATTTTAAATTTACGCGGTGACGGCTCTTTTACATAACTCTATTGATAATTGGATGAAGCGGCAGTGTTTCTGCTTTACCGATAACAAGTAAAACAGAATGCTGCAGCTGTTGTCAATCTGATGTCTGTATATATACATACATATATATTGTGTTCGTGTTGACTAAATGACTACGCGTGTACGTTGGATCGCTGTATCATCAAATAAATAACAAAGCTTATCAACGATATTCACTTTTCGTATTCGTGTTCTTGCTACAGACATTTAACTAACAGTGCAAGAAATATATTTGCTTACTGTACTTGAAATAAGCAACAAACTGTCCAAGTTTTAACATACTAGGTAAATAACACTGTCATTTACAGCTTTCATTTTTTTTTTTTCATCAAGTGGAAATTTTCAGATTTATTTTTTAGAAAATGCTTTCAATGGAAAGAGTTCCTGATCAAGTGGGATACCTAGTGTTGACGGATGATGGAGCAGTACTCACAGTATGTAGAATGATTCACTAACAACTCGTGCAAAATGATGTCAGTTTTATATATTTCATATGCTTACTATGATATTTCAGTCAGGAGGTGAACTAGAAAATGATGAAAGAATTGCAAATATTGTAATGAGCTTAATTTCTCTGACAGATAAGATAGATCCAAAAGCTTTTTCATCCAATGAAGGCTTTGAGAAGATTTCAATAACCTATGACGATCATTGTTATATTATTTGCTTATCAAACAAAAAAATTCATGTAATTAAAAAGAAATTGACACCATCTTCAATTCCAACAGCAAATCCACAATTGATTGATATTTAATCTTTTTTAAAAAATAAAAATTTAAGAATTATTGTGATAACTGTTAAAATTTATATGCTTCATGATTAAAAAAATTACTATTTATATTTAAGGAATTTGTGTCATTTTTACTAAGTAGTACAGTATATTTATAGAAATTATATTTTCATAAATTAATAATTATTATTATACATCGTTATATTTCCATAAAAAATAATTAAATAACAGCTTAAAGTCTTATAACAAATAATATATTAATATAAAAGTAACATTTTTATTGCATCACTTATTTACATATGTACAAAGTATAGTGTTCAAAATATCTGTTAATCACTTTCTGAACTTGTATTATCATAATGAACTAATGAGGAAAGTCCATTACACGTATTACTGCTTCCACTACTACTGCTTGGACTTGCAACATTTGTTTTACTTACGGAAGGCAAGGAAATTTTTATATTTTTGTTCTTAATACTGTTATCTGATAAAAGTTTATGTTTTGTCTTTGCTTTTGATTGAACAACAGTGACCAATCTCTTTAAAGGTAATGAATTCTTTTTAGTATCTGAAAAGATTAAAATAAGTTCTAGTTAAATTATTATTTACTTTATTTAAAATACAACTTAGTAACATTTTTATTTTATTACCTTTGTGTTGATTTTGAGATAATAATTTTGCCAACTTTATGTCATCCTCATGTTCACTTACTAAATCAATATTTATTCCCATTTTTTTTAAAAATGCTTGATCCATAGCTGTTTTATTTTGGGCTTCTTTTTTATTAGCCTAAAATTTGAAAAATTTACTATTAATATCAATTTATACATTAAATATATACTTATTAATAATATAAATAACTCTATTTTACTCTAAATTTTGATCGAAGTGTACAGTTTGAAGTATAATCATCTTTCCATAGCATTTCATTTAAAGCCATTGTATTTTCCAATGCATTTGATCTTGTTTTTGCCACTTTTTTATCTTCTAAGTTATGTTCCAATTTATACATAGCATCATCAAATAATCTTCGTGAAACTTCTTTGGTTTCTGGAACTACTTGCTCATTTTGTATAGGATCCCATCGATTTTCTTGACGTCTTGCCCCACTGACTACCACATAATCTAAATTCTAAAAAAAAATTTTATATCAATTCAACAGATTCTACCAAAACACTATAAATAATATCATAATGAACAAATTTGAATGTAAAAACTTACTGCTGGATCAGTCTTAATCTCAAAATGATTATCACATAAATGACATTTCATTCTAAATTGGTATAGAGGAGTACTATAATACATTCCTACTTTCTTCTTCTCTGCATTATATCGAACTCCCATTCCAATATGATTTCCACATCCATCACACCATATATTATAAGGCATTTCAAATCTAATAATTAAGATACCCATGTGTAGTTTTCTAGCCCGCTCACGCAAAGCATGAGTTCCTTGAAATTTGTTTATTCCCCCAAATTTGGGATCATAATCTGGGGGATAATATAAGTTTTGTCCTTTGCGTTCACCCATTTTGCTGAAAAAAAAATTAGTTTTTAATATCTATTCTAAACCAAAACTCAAGAAACCGTCTATTAAATAAACGATCACAACAGTTTAGGTTATAAATATTAAATAGCAAGTTTATCATTTACTTACATACGTTGTTTAAATAACAAAAAAAGTAGAAGATAATAAATTTTCAATTAACTAATATTCAATATATAAGTATTTTATTTACAAGTTACATCTACAGCTAAACAAAACCAAAATCAATCTGTCAATCATGGGTACTGTGTTAATGCTTAATCTAGATCTAGAACAACGTAAAAGACAAGATTGACAAGAATGAAGAACGAGACAAAGCGCATACAGGTTAGACAGTGGCGCCGCTAGCGAGGTACTCTAATACTACATTTATTTAAAAATAAAATAAAATTTATGTTTTTTTATGTTTTTTTAATAATTGAAAAAACAAAATAGTATAAATGGTTTTGTGAAAAACAATTAGAATAATATTATATCAGTATTAATAACATTTGCAAAAATATCACCGATTATAAATGCAGCAAATCTAAGTTAGTCAGTGTATCCGTGGCCGGCAAGAACATCAAAAGCGCGCCGAGTACACGTGCCTCCTCTTTCTCGACTCCGGTCCCGGTTCGACTGGTGCACAGAAGCTTTTACGCAAAAAACTCGATTGCCGGTACTTACGTGGTGAAGGTTCGGTACTTGTGCAGTACGTTGTTCTCTTAGTGTAATTTAGAGTATTTAATTATCAAAAATGACGAGCAAGCCGGCCTACAAAGTTGGTAAGTTTCCAAAAATAAAAAAATACATGCATATGCAACACGTGCTCTTTTAACGTAATAATCATATAATTTATGTATTAGATAATAGACAAATATGGCAATTTAATTCTCCCGTTATCATATGCTCGCGTTTCATTAAAGCAAGTTTTTTTTTTTAATCATAATTTAAAAATTTTTTTTTAATATTTTTTGTAAAAGTTTTTGATTGTTTTACTACCTTGCATTAAATTTAATTGATGAACTCCTTATTAATTTTATAAAATATTTCTTATAGCTGATATTTCCTTGGCTGAGTGGGGAAGAAAAGAAATCACCTTAGCTGAAAATGAAATGCCTGGATTAATGGCTATTCGTAAAAAGTATGGACCAGAAAAGATCTTGAAGGGTGCTCGTATTGCAGGGTGCCTTCATATGACTGTACAGACAGCTGTTCTCATTGAAACATTGATTGAACTGGGAGCACAGGTAAGAATATCATTCAATTTCAAATACTGTCAATGGAAAAATGCTAAGGTTTCAGAAAAATTTAAACTCATTAAAAATATAAAATTTATATCTACTTTAAAAATAATTTATTTATACTTTTATTAAATGTACGAAAAAAGTATAAAAGTATGAAAAAAAAAAAAAACTATTTAAGCACTTAAAGTTATAATCAGCAAAAAATATTTGCTAAAAAACAGATTGTTTATCTTTGGCTAATGACCTTTACTTTATCATAATTCATTTCTGTGAAAACATGAAAGTCATAATCATGTCACACTTTGACAATTAAGAAATACAAACACATGTGCTGATTAAATCTAACTTCTAATCTAATTTCAAAGTAGATTAGCTTTATTGATTCTTCATTGGTATTTTTATTGATTAATATAAAAGCAAACAAAAATAATAAATCTTATAAAACATTAATGATGAAAAAAAACTATCAAATTATTATATCAATCCAAGGTACGATGGTCTTCATGCAATATATTTAGTACTCAAGACCATGCTGCTGCAGCAATGGCTAAAGTTGGAGTACCAGTTTATGCTTGGAAAGGGGAAACAGATGAGGAATATATATGGTGCATTGATCAAACCTTAGTATTTGATGATGGAAAACCATTTAATTTAATTCTTGATGATGGAGGCGATTTAACAAATCTTGTTCACACTAAATATCCTGAATATTTGAAAGATTGTAAAGGTATTTCTGAAGAAACAACGACTGGTGTTCATAATGCTTATAGAATGTTCAAAGAGGGAAAACTCAAAGTTCCTGTCATAAATGTTAATGATTCTGTTACAAAGGTTGGCTCACTTTTAATTCATAATTATCGAAAAAATAAAAAAAAACTTAGTTCAAATTTAAAAATTAATTAGTAGATGAAACTCAATTGAAATAAAAATTTTTTAGAGTAAATTTGATAATTTATATGGTTGCCGAGAGTCATTGATTGATGGTATTAAAAGAGCAACAGATGTAATGATTGCTGGAAAAGTTTGTGTAGTTGCTGGTTATGGTGATGTAGGAAAAGGATCTGCTCAAAGTTTAAAAGCACTTGGAGGCCGTGTAATTATAACTGAGATTGATCCTATAAATGCACTTCAAGCAGCTATGGAAGGCTATGAGGTTTCTAAACTTTTGAAGTTTTTTTAATTTTTTATAATTTAAACAAAATTTTAACTAATGTGCAACATTGCAACCTCAGGTAACAACTATGGATGAAGCTTCAAAGAAAGGTCAAATATATGTTACAACAACAGGATGTAAAGATATTATTACGGGAGATCACTTTTTAAATATGCCAAATGATGCTATAGTATGTAATATTGGACACTTTGACTGTGAAATTCAAGTTTCCTGGTTAGAGAAAAATGCAGTTGAAAAAATAAACATAAAACCACAAGTAGATCGTTATAAATTGAGTAATGGAAGGTAAAGTTTTAAGTTGTAGCAATAATGTTAATTTTTCATTTTAATTAGTAGCACAATAGCTCTAGTATTATAATAAAATTTCAGACATGTTCTTCTTCTTGCTGAGGGTCGTTTAGTCAATCTTGGTTGTGCTATGGGCCATCCTAGCTTTGTTATGAGCAATTCCTTTACGAATCAAACATTAGCACAAATAGAATTATGGACAAAATCTAAATCTTACTCTGTTGGTGTTCATATGCTACCTAAGAAGGTAAATTTGACTTATTTATAAAAAATATTTCAATTCACTATAGAAAACCATTAACAAATATTTATCTTGCAATCAGTTGGATGAAGAAGTAGCTGCATTACATCTTGATCACTTGGGTGTGAAATTAACAAAGCTCACTCCAGCTCAGGCCAAATACTTAGATATTGCTGTAGAAGGACCTTACAAACCAGATCATTATAGATATTGATTAAAAAATTACTTAAAGTCATGCCATGCAAACTTGCATTTTTTTACTCAACAAGTTTTATGTATAAATTTGTAAATGGAATAGTATTTTTATCGTATTTAATAATCATTGAATTAGTTAAGTGTTTCTAAAAAAACTTCAAAAGCACCAATTTTATATACAATGAATAATAAACAAATTTACTAAACAATGCATTATGATTTAAAAAACATATCTTTAAAACTACCAAGACTATTAGTTTGAAAAAAATAAACTGAACGTTGTATCTAATTAATTACAAAAATTGGAAAAAAAAAAAAAAAAAAAAATACTTTATTTACATATTAATAGAAATAGTTCAGCATCTATATTTATATTTTTCTATTTTAATGTAAAATATTTACATTGCCTTAGATTAATTCTATTATTTTACATAGTTTTTCTTAAAAACAATTAATGTACATTTCATTTACATCTTCAAAAGTGTCATATTCTCTTGAAGGCAACAACATCCACAGCCAGTAGGACAAACATTCTCTTTTGTAAACCATGCTGCTAAGTGATAGGTATGACCACCATGTCCACATACTATACAGAAGTTACTAGGACCTGACATAAAAATTATGTATTAAATATTTTGTCACATATTTGTAATATTCTTTCTATTTGTGCATTGATATTTACCTCTCACAGAAATATGGCACACAGCACATTGAAAAGTCAGTCGTTTGCAGGAAGAACATTGGGGTCCTTTACTTGATTTATTACATGTTAAACATTCACTTTGGAATTCAATACTTTTATGTGTGTCAAACGATGTTGTACTAACATGTTTTAATACTTGTGCTCTTGCATCAAGCAGCCTCCACCTATGTAAAACTTCAGCATAAGCTTTTTTATATGCATCATAAAGAGTTGTATTTTTTTCATCTAGCAGTCTGAAAATGAAAAATTTTTTAAATAGTTAAACAGTTTATAGTACAAATTGAATTTGCACAATTTATATGAACTTTTTAATACCTTATATTACGCCCATACTCATTGAATATATCTTGTACTTGAAGACCATCTAAAGATTCTGACCATGAATTTGATCTGTTTTGTTTTAAGTTGGGAAAATTCCATCCTTCTAGGCTGGTATCTGCTGGATGAATTGTATGATAAGGAGAGCCTCCTGGCTGAAAATGAATATTTATTTTGATTACATAACAAAATTTGGGATAATTATTATATGATTTTGCATTCTAAATTTGTAGATTTATGCACAGTTTTAAAATTACAATTTAAATTTACCAACATAGACATAGCATAAAAATTATAATGATCATGTTAATCCAAGCTCAAAGTAGTGAACTGATTTGAGTTAATAATAAGTGAATTAAAGGTTAAAAGCATGATATGCAAAGGAAGTACACTGATAACAAACCCAAAGAACAAATCAGTTTATATAGTTTACAAATGTAGTATTAATTTTCATTAATGTATATAATAATATATACCTACTAACAGTAAAAAAGTAATTAAAATCTTTAATTTTTATTATTATAAATATACATAAATGAAAAATAAACCTTGCCTTACCTTTAACCACCACTTGCCAGTCAAAAGCTTCTATAACAAACATTAAATAATGGTGTCAGTTTTTAAAGTAATTAATCTTATTAGTTCCTATCAATGATAAGATTGAATAATTTTTTCATTGAAATATTTAAAAATTCTTCTTTAATTTTATTTTGTTCAAGTTATTTACATTAAATATTTATATTATTTTGGATTAGCACACTACTTTTTTGTCACAGTGAGTAAGTATATTGCGTGAATATTGCATTGTGGTGAAAATTTGTGAAATAAATGACAATGTTACATGCAAAAAAAACTTGGTTCTTAAGATATATTTGAATGACCTAAAATGTCATGTATACCATTATTACCATAAGAAACGATTTTGAATGTTAAAAGCAATGTAGCATATCTGAACATGCAAAAAATGAATTGTTAAGAAATTCAAAGCAAGAAAATATTAATAAATCCTATTCTTTGAAGATACTTACGCTTACATTCACAGATTTACTGATAACACGATTTTGTGACATATCAGGATTTTCAGATCTATAACTGAATGCACAGCTTAACATACCCGCCATTTGTATGTCAGATTGATTTGCATAATGCTGTATTCTAAAAAAAAGTTTTGATTTAACAAAAGAATTCTTATGTTTGATTGTATACTTGTTACATACAAGGAATGAATTAAGTTTTGTCCAAATGGATGCAGTGACCATGGAGCATCCATATCTGGTGATTGATAATTTCCTTGTGCATTTTGAGTATTTGTTAAAGGCTGTGATATAACTAGAGCTGCTAAACACCAAGCTTGCACAAGATCAGGTCTTTCTAGACTTGCTGCTACATTTGCATTGTAATGACACATACCAGGTATATCAGTTGTATTAATGCTGTAGACATCATTGCAATACTTATAATAACATTAATCAAGAAGTAAAATATAACAAAACAAAATTGGACTTACATGTATTTTTCAGCTAATTCTTTATTAACGAAAAACAGAGAGGAGGCATCATAAATTGTTACTAATGAATGATAGTTTTTGTAACATGGTTTTCCATGAGTTTTATTTGTACTATGTGAAGTTCTTCTTGACACCTACATAAGAATAAATATAAATTTATGAAAATGATTTGTAAATATCAAGTTAATTATATATTATATTTTAAATTAACTTGATATTTTTAGCAGAATTATATTCTATATATTTTAAATTAAATGATCTTTAAAATATTTGTGGTATTTATCAGAAATAGACATTGAAAAATATTTACACGATCTTGGAAGTAAAAGGAACTTATAGAAATGTTGTCCGTGGACTGCACATAGGTATTAGGATATATTTGCATAAAGTGTCCTCCATTGTTCATACTTGATCCAAGGGCTGATAATGCTCGAGGAGTTGCACCTTCTGGTTTGATGGAAGCTCTTCGTGCATAAGAAGATCGACCAAAACATACCAGTGTACCTTAAATGTTATTTAAAATTACAATATCTTGCTTTTCAGTAAAATAATTTTTTAATAAGTATTGTTCATATACTCACCTACACTACAGAATTTAGCACCAGATGTTCGTGGATAAGGAATGTACGAATCTTGGTAATTCGAACAAATTTTATTTGAATTTAAAAAATTCTCTGTATGCTGTATGTGATATCCTAAATGATCATTTTCTGCTTCATCTTTTACACACGTCTATAAAAAGAAAAAATTGTATCAATATCTCAAGAATATTTTTCTAGATGCTCTGATTAAAAAATCTAAAGAAATTTAAAAAAAATAGGGAAACTTAATAATTGAAATTTAACATCTTAAAATTTTATAAAAATAAAGTAGAAATTCTCGTCAACATTTAACACTTACAAAACTAACAATTTTGTTTGAAATTCGCTATTTTATGGTAAAAAATTCAAGTTTTTATTTATATTCTACTATATTTATTACTCACTTGTTCTAAAGTTGTAATTAATTGTCTTAAACAAGGTTCTAAACAAGATCGATTTTTTCTAACTCTTTGTTGAGCCGTTTGTTTTAGTACTTTAAGTAATTTCGTCTTTATTGTATTATCTATAGTGGTACCAGGACAAAATTGAAATGTGGGTTGAGCACTATATGGATAATTTCCTGGAAAATTAACTTTCAATACTACATTATAGTTTTTGTTAGCTGCAGTTACTGTACAACTCCGTTCTGTTGCATCCATTGTATTAACCTTGTTAAAATAAAAATTATACTTACAGCATAGAAAATTAAAAGTGTTTATAGATTTAAATGTAAAAGTTAACATACTTCTATGTTTGGTATATTCATATTAATTAGAGAAAATTCTTGCTGTAAAGTTTTAGGTTGAGTAGAAGATGGTGTTTCCTTTTCGAGTTTAGATGGATCATTATCATGATTTAATGTTGTATCCATATTTGTTGTAGGATAATTTATTTCACGTTCGTTGTTTGATTCATGAAGCTGAAGTTCTTGCACAGATTGTAATGTTCCTTAATTAAAAATTTAAATAAATATACAAGAGTTAAATTAAAAAAAATAATAAAGTTAGAAAAAACATTACTCAGGTTATTATCTTCTGTATATTGTGAGTAAACACAATTACCATCATCCATGTCATGTCCACACAGCTAAAATTAAAAAGAATAATTTTTTTGTAATTTTTTTTTTAATAAATAAATAAATTTATGTATTTACCTTTTTCAATAGAGGAGGAATTTTAAATATCCTTAGGCATTGATCCTTGGACCATGTTATAAGTTCAAAATCATTTTTGTCTAAAATTAATAAGCTAAATAAAATTCAATTTTACAGAGAAACAAATATTCTTACACTAATGTCAGTGGTCTGCATAATATGCATTATAAGCAGTCATAATCTCGCTTCTTAAGAAAGCAAAAAATACGCTAATTTTTTGTTTCCTTGAACTTTGACACATACTAATCATATTGAAGATTCCAGTGAAATCATTATAAAGCCATTAATAATTAATTTCACACATGGATTTTTCAATAGTTTTACTTAAAATTGAATGGAAAGGATTCAATTTATTAGTTTCAAGTCTTTAATATTTAACATTACCTGGTTTTGGTTGCCGCCATTGGAATTCCAGTACAACATCTGTATGCCCAACAAATGTGTAAATTGGAGCCGATAAATTAGACATATTCCAAAGTAAGAGACTGTTTTCTCCTCTTCTTAATTGTGGAACAACTATCGTAACTAGCCCCTCTCCAAAAGGCTAAAAGGATATTTCAGGATTGAATTTCATTTATTAATAATTTTTTCAAAGTTACAATACTCACAGTATATCGAGCTCTCCATACTGGAGAATTTGTTGTAAGAATACTTTCTGCTCTGCGAGGACTATTTGTATCAAAAATTTTGACTGTACAATCTTGACTAGATGTAGCTAATTGGTTTTGTTGAAATGGACACCAATCTAATCCATGAATCTAAAATATATTTTTAAATTAACGATTAAAAATAAGATAATTTAATACCAACATTTTTCTTATCCTTTAAATACTTTAAATATATAGTTTTAAAGAATATTAATCTAGAAACTTTATAAATTCATGAAAATCTAAAATTTTAAAACAATTAAATGTAATTATGAAACTATAAAAATGAATGGTTTACTTTTGTTAAGTGTGCAGCAATATATTGTACAGGACTATTTCCTTTTCTCTGGTCCCATACTTTAACATCACCATCATGTGCAGTTGCTAGCATGTTTGGAGAAAGAATATTCCATCTTACTTGGGAAGCACCAGCTATAGAAATCAATAATCAAAATTAAGAATTTTAACACATGGAATAAAAATGTATAAGTATAATATTGCTGTCACCTACCAACTGCAGACAAGGACAAACTTGGTTTACGTTGATCCCTTATATCCCAAATATGAATATAAGTATCTATACTACAGGTTGCTAGAATATCAGGATCTTTAGGATGCCAATTCAAATCACTTACAACTCTGGTATGAGCTCTTAAACTATGAGTAGGTTGCAGATCATGGCCATTATTTCCCATAAAACTTAATATTTCCACGCGAGTATTGCTCTGTAAATAATTTACATATTTTAGCATATTTTTTTAATAAAATAAAAATTTTTTTTTTTTGTCAGAGTAGGTTAAATGAGTATTTACAGATATTGCACATAAATGACAGTTTGCTAAATTTGGATTCCATTCAGCAGATCCAACTTCATATTTACTTTGCCTATGGAATTTTTTAAGAGGCTCTGATTCTTCATCAAGATGTTTTATTGCTAAATATCTTCGACTGAAAAAAACAAATTTCAAGTTAATGAAAATGCATAGTTAAAAAATTATTTCAAACAACTTACCCTGCTAAAAGTACATGGTTACCGGTAACATCAACAGCCATGGTATTAGCCTACATCAAAAGATATACATTAATCAAAATATAAATTAATATGCAATGACTTTCTAATCAATGTCACTGAGTAGAAATATGATAAGTTGTAAACACTTAGGTCAGCAGGTTATTTGAAGATCATACCTGTAAATCTCGATGTTCGGTAACCACATAGTCTCTGCCCCAGCGTTTTGACATGTTGGCAATTTTTTTTATACACAGAGAAAAGAATTTATCTCAATCATGCTCCATTTGTACGGAATCATAACAAACATAGCAAGCCCTCACTGCTTGCACATTCGGAGGTTAGAGTCCATTCATTTGACGAATAGTACACAGACAACATTGGCTGCCTGGCTGGTATCGCAGGATGATATTTTCCGTGTAGGTATATATAGGTATTATTATCACACAACGGCTCTTATACATGCACGTATATATATGTATTCATCGTGACAGCAGCGACGTTGTTTTTTCGCGGATCTCTGCAGTAAGCAGCTCTGTTTTGCAAAACGAAAGCAGCCGAGCAGCCGTGACGCGCGGTGTTGCTCGGCGGGTTTCGTGCCGCGAGGAGGGCTGTGGTATAAGAAAAAAAGGGGAAAAGGGGAAGAGAAGCGCGACGCGGGGAACGGGAGCGGGAGCTTCGCGGCCCGCGGGCTGCCCCTGATGGCGGCGCTGGTTATATGTGAGAGAGAAAGAGAAGTGGGTTGTGGGGAGGGGGGGGGGGGGGGGGGAAAAAAACCTGGGGGGCAAAGAGGGGGGGGCGGGGGGGGGGCGGCGGGATCGTCCC
>JAPYZO010001367.1:0-18375 GCA_030522905.1 Torymus flavipes
AGTAGTTGTAAACATTTTTTGAAAAAGCGTTAAAATGTAGATAAAGATACATCACTTGTGTATATACCTCACTTGTAACCGAAATGCACTTTATACTGAGGTACAAAAGTGTCTATACTTTTTTATACCTCTACAAAGCCATTGAAATACAGATGGAATTTAAATTTGTCAGCGTTTCGTGTCCCCCTATATATGTGTTCACCGATATATAACGCGCGCGCGCGGGGAAAAAAACAATACAAGCGCGATAAAACCCGTTTCGTGAAAAGAATTTTAATGCCGCCTTGTGTATTGATTTTCGATGACGCATCTGCTGCAGTGTGCGTGATGCACTTACTTTTTTCGGGTTTTCATCGCGCTGTTTTTTTGTTGTTCTTCTATCTTTTCCTCCAACATTAAAGCTCACCGTAAAAAGCATAAGATTTTATAGAGATTGAATTTAAGTTTTTCATATACGCGACACATTACGTGTACACTTTCAATTAATCAGCGCGCCGCTCGTCGGCAAACATACCTATTCGCATTTACATATCCACTTATAAACATCAGACATCACGCGCGACATTATGCTAAACAGTAATTATTATATGAAAATGAAAATGAAGAAAACGATGGTACCGTCGGATAACAATTTTTGGCGTGTACATAAATTCGCGGGTGCTCCCCTTTCAGACTAATTATACTCGCACACCGGGCGCGCCTTTTTGTTCGCAGTAAGTATATGATAGTACCGCTGGAAATGAGAAATTTCGTAACGCCACTCGAGATATTGACCTGCGAGGTTTATTGCAAAATAACGGGGTTCCACGGAACAATGACAATAACAGTGGGAGAAATTACCAACGCGTAAGTCTTATCGAACTGAATGTATAAGTGTACCTATATTTTTCTGCCTTTGTTTTGACGGGGGAACGCGTTCGAACCGGTTTTTTTTAACGCGCACTCTTCTTTGGTAATATAAATATACTGCAGGTGTAGGTTTATTTGAAAAAATACAAGCGATAATTGCATAATGAGGTTGTTTACGTGGGCGTAATGACAAATACTCTCTATATGCAGTATTGTGAAAAATCGATATGGCGTTAAAAATGACACGTGGTGAATGAATAAGGCTTATACGTGGAAGGAAGAAAAAAATAAGTTTAAAATCAGTGGAGCGATCGGAATTCTTTAATAAACGCCCAAGTTGGCTTATAAATAAATTAGAAAGAGGATAGTTATGAATAGAAAGTCTGAGGAGGACGTAGTAATGCGCGTTATTTTCAATGACTTTGTAATTATAGCTGTATTGATTGACGATTACCGTATATATTTGCGCAGTAGGAGTGCTGAAAATATTATAATGAATAATTATTATAATCAGGAAGCCGAGAGTAGAGTGACTCTCCTGCAGCTTCGGAACAAAGACTAGAAATATATGTGTGTCGTCCGAATCGTTCATATCGCATTGCAGTGCATTAAAAAACACACTTGCGTCGTTAGTAAGAAGTCGGAGAAGATTATATAGTTAGCCAGAAACGGGGAAAACAAAATAAAAGTATATATGGAGGTCGCGTCTGTAATGTATTCATAGTATTAAGAAGTAGTCATTTTCGTACGAATTTACGGGCGGTAGTGTAAACGTTAAAAATAGAGTCTCAAAAAGGTTAAGAAAATTCATAAAAAGGTGGTTAATGGCCACGTCATGATGCCGACTATATATACATATACGGCTCTATATTTAGCGCGGGCGAGTTATCGTTCTTATTTCGTAATTTTCATTATTATGCCATTTTTGCGAACAAACATCTTTCCATTATCTTTATCATTAGTTTAGTTGACAGTAGGTAGCTGATAATAGCACAATTCTAAAAATCTATATAAAGCACGTGTGTCACCTCTGTGAGACCTTTATCGATCCCATCCCAAAAGCCACGTGTCCACGTTATCCATGTATATACATATATATGTTTAATATCCCCAAAAAGTTTCTCCCAACTATAATAAGTAACATAATAATATACGAGTATATAAGCTCATCGTCCGACAAACAAGAGCGGAAACCGCACTCGCGCGCAAAGTGTATAGTATAGCGCATAGCGTAGCGAAAAAACATCATGCCACTCTATATCACATCACACATCATATACGAGCGAGCGAGAGAGAGCGACCAACCGACCGCCGCGCACCAGCTGGTGGCAGTGCGAGCCGCGCTCTCTCAGCAGGCTGAGCGAAAAAAGAGCCAGTCAGTCGCGGAGCCGCGTGAGGAGAACATCGTCGTCGCGCTCCGTTTTTTTTCATCAGTCTTACTCTCTCTCGGGCATTCTCCCAAAGGTATACTTATTCTGGATCTTACCCGAAGTGTCTTGTAACACTCCTAGTGCGATAGATATATAACGCGGTACTTAGAGGTTTGCAAGTGTTGGGATAAGAGACGTGTAGTGCGGAGAGTCGTGGATTTTCGTATAGGTTCGCGGTGCGGCGATCGATTGCGGCCGCTCGTCGCTCGCACATAGACACGGGCGTACTTACTCGTGTAGTAGGTACATACCTACCTATCTACCTACCCACTTGTGCGGAGCGATTTGCTTTCTTTTTGCGCTGCTCCCGCAGGTGTACTTAGCGTGTCGTCGCGCTAGGAGCTCTCAAGGTTCTCCTTTGTGTCTTCCGCGCCGTACGCATTGGTACACCTTGGTAGCTTTTTCTTTTTTTGGTGGTACTTGGTGCACGAATAAGCGAGTGATAAGGGAGAACTAACTTAACCTTGCGGGAAGGGCTACCGGTGTAAGTATTAGCGAGAAACTTCGACGATGAGTCACCCGATGCACGCAGCGAATAAGGGACGTTATCACAGGTTTCTCCGGCGTTATTTTTAGCCTGACAAGTGTCGTTGAACGTAAACACTGGGATTTCTCGTGTCGATTTAAAGGGTTTAAAAGTTCTGAGAGAGTCGCACTGACCTATAATGGGCAACAAGGCAGGGAAGACTTACACATACCTGGGACTAATTGGATTTACTTTGTTTGCTTGCAGGACAGAGTAGCAGAGAGAGAGGACCTATAGACATCAGCTGTGCAGCAAGAGAGAGAGTAAGAGAGAGAGAGGTAGGAGGGTGGTGTGGTGGCCTTGAGGCAGGACCACACCTAGAGTAGAGCCCCAGCTAGTTGGGGCAGTTCCGTGGTAGCAAGATGTACAGCATGAATTATATTGGCAAGTTCATCAGCAACTTTCGGGACTTTTACAATGAGATCAATGCGGCCACCCTCACAGGGGCCATTGATGTGGTTGTTGTCCAGCAGCCTGATGGATCCTTCACCTGTTCGCCATTCCATGTGCGCTTCGGCAAACTTGGTGTACTGCGCTCCAGAGAAAAAGTGGTGAGTTTTCTATTGATTTATTGATATTTTAAGATTTATAGTTTGAAAAAACTTAAGTGTAAAAGTTGATTAGGTTTTGTAAAGATGTAAATCATAATTTAAGCTTATGCTGTGTATGTTGGATGATGTAAATGTTGAGACTCGCCATTTCATCAGCTTTTACATTATATTGTTTTATACAATTATGTGTTAAATAATCCTATTTGGTAGATTGCAAAATATTTCTAATATAATACATGATTCCTATAAACTTAAATTATTAATTAATGATGCTATGTTATTTGATAGGTTGATATTGAAATAAATTCAATCCCACGACAAATTCACATGAAACTGGGTGATTCTGGTGAGGCTTTCTTTGTGGAAGAGGTACCAGGATCTGATTATCCCAGTGATACTGATATTCCGCCACACTTGGCATGTTCACCCATTCCTAATGATGATGAATGTTTTGCTAAGAATAGAAGGTAATAATATTTCACAATACTTTACAATAATTCAATCTGTAGCTTTGTATTCATATTTCATTTGTCCTTTTCTTATTTTAGTCGATTTCAAGTTCTTTCCGATCTACCTCAAGAGCAACATGAGAAGATTCTCAGAGACTCTGTTATGTCTATTGAAAGGGAAAAGTGGGAGCAGATGTCCACTTTGCCACCAGACCAAAGAGAACATTTTCTGGTAGAGCATTTTTCAGATCTTCCGCTTGAGCAGCGAGAAAAATGGTTGCAAATTGCTTCACTGACTTCAGAGGAGAGGGATACGATATTCCATGAATATTATGGAACTATCTCCACAGTACAGAAACAACGGATGATAAGTGAGCAGTATTCAGCTCTGAAGACAGAGGATAAGGAAAAACTATTCAAGGAGAACTTTCCTGAACTTCCTGCAGAACAAAGGCAAAGGTTTGAAAAAGCATTACTGAGTGACTGGAAGAAAAAAGAAATTATGCACTCACCAAAGAAGGTAAATAATTCTTTTAAATTACTTGTAAATATTGGACACATTTTAATCAACAATAATTGGTACCTAGTAACTAATAATTTTGTTGTATCTTAGAGTCGAGATGAAGCAGTTGAGGACGAAGAAGAAGAAGCCGAGGAGGAAGATGATGATGACGATGATGACAAGGATAAGCCATCGAGGTTTAATGACGACGAGGAAATTTTCGACATGGAAAGTGTAAATCCAGAGGAGAAACCTAAAATTCCCGTAGCATCGAATCCGAAATCCTTCGTCGCCTGTACCTCTACTGAACGCATTCGTAAGATCAGCGTCGTGAAAAATGACTTCCGGCCAATTGTCGAAGGGCGTCAATACAATAAGGAAAAGTCCGACGAGCCGGAAAAGCAGCAACCGTTTTCTTCTTCGTCTTCGTCTTCATCCATGAAGCGCAATTCCAAGGATGAGTCAACGGCTGATGAAACGAAGAGTGCCAGCAGCTCGGGCAGTTCCAAGAGAAAGCGCAAGAGGAAGAGCACGATGAAGAGGAAAGGCGCTCAGAGGAAGATCAGCATGAACAGCGGCACTGGAGAAGTCGGCAGTGTCGGTAAGACGCCTGAAATGGTGTCGGTAATTGAGCCTGAGAAAAGTGTAGTCGATAGCTCTGTAAGTATTTAAAGATCTACATACATTTTAAGTACCGTTTTATTATGCATATGTTATAATTTACGTCACTTTTGCAGGAGGCAAAGCCTACATCAAATGCTGCTTCGAAGAACATTCCCGAAGATGACTCTCTGAACAAGATTAACGTAGCTCGCACGTCAACTGATTTTCACTTTTTCAGTGATACCGAAGTAACTGCAAAGTGAGTAAAGCTATTCCTTAAATCAGATGAATTTTATTTTACAAAGTGTCGTACTTATACTTGAATGTGTCACAGTAATAAGGAATCAAGGCCCACATCTCCGGCACAATCAGATACGGAGTTCGAGGTACAAAAGATAACGCAAGACAGCAAGGCAGACGAGGATGATAAGTCCCACGCCCAGAGCTGGAGGTGGGGCGAACTGCCCAGTCCTCCACCCGATGCACCTCACGTTACTCAGTCTACAAACGCATCAAATCCTAACAATGAAAGTACGTATCCAAATTAAATAGTTAATATGTAACAACGAGTATGTCGGAAGTTTCGAGTGTTTCTATACTCTTGATTTTCACATCATCCTCGACTACGACATATGATTATTTTATTTTTAAACTTTATTTCTTTCTTTCGTCATACCATCATCACGCCTCCAGCACCTTTTTTCGTTCTATTATTAAAACCGCAGCTAATTTTCTTTTTCACGGAAAAACAAAAAACTATAGTATCCAGAGGGGCAATCAATAAAAATAGTGTATATACATAAAGTAAATATGGAGAAACTTGGAAAATAAACACTTATAACTTGCAATAATCATAATATCACGGTGCGGTCGCTCATACCTATGTACAAAATCGAGGTCAACTAATTTTCTTGCTCACATATCCCAAATGAAAGAAAAGAAAAAGAAAAGAGTAATGCGCGAACAACAGGCCATACACAGACTTACACGAACTAACCGCTTGCCCAACCTACCTCCTGTGATATAGCTGAAGCACGCCGGTCCATGCTTGGAGGAATGTTCTCGTTCATGAAGAAAACGTCGCGCGTGCGTCACAATCCGGAATCGGAGGGCATTTATTTGAGCGATCTGAATGCGGACGAGCTGGATCCGGAGGTCGCGGCTCTATACTTCCCCTCGTCCCATCGTAGTGCGGGAGGTAACGTGACCAAAGGTATCATACTTTGCCATTGCTTTGACAGGCTCAACAAAACTGAAAGGGACTCTTCCGTTTTTAATATATATATATGCATATTGATTTTTTTTCCGGCGTATATAACTTTCAGTTTCTTGAGTTTTAACCACTCCTCACTGACAATCTTACACCCTGCAGCCCTGCTCATGTTTTCTTTCCTCAATCCCGCATTGGTCGCTGTAGTTCATTTTATTGCGAGTTTGCCTGTGTGCTTGTCTTTTTTATAACTCTTTTTCCTTGGCTGCTTGCATCATTCGTTTTCATCATTTAACGTTTTCCTTTAATTCTTTATGTTATTTTAGTAATTATTTGGTTATTATTACTGGGTATAACTCTGGTCTATACCTGATTCGGTGTAACAGAAGCAGCTAAGGGTTAAGAAGCTCAATATTATCGTGATTATAGTTAACTTCTTGATAATAAAAATGTTAAATAACAATGATAATATTAACAAAGTTTCAACTTCAACAAAATGAAAAATTCTACTACACAATATTCATCTGTCACAATAAAGAGTTATTGCTGTTTTGTTTGAATAACAAGTTTTTCTGGTCACACGTCGATCGAAAAAAAAAAATCACTGACTTCGTGTTTATTTACATCTATCACCGAAACACTACATTCCTCTAACAACTTCCTTTCTCAAAGAAAAAACAGGTGACGAGGAGGATGCCGAATCTGGCAACGGGCCATCCCTACCTCAGAGCCCGAACAGCGTCGAGGGTGCAATCGGCGGTCCAAAGTCTCTCGACAGCGACTTCGATGAATCGTCCAAAAACTTCGACCCGAACTTCGACGTCGCTCTCTCACTCTGTGGTCAGGATGGCCTCACCGAGGAGGCGTTCGAGCGCAACCGAATGCGTTACGAGGACGCTTGCGCCGATCCCAAGGTCTTCGAGAACCCCAACCTCATGGCCAAGATCAACGGCAAGCTTTGCAGCTGGCCCCAGGCCTGCGCCATTGTCATGACCTACGCAGCGTTTCAGCGACAGCTGCCCAGAAGTGCGATGACCACTTACGAGGGTAAGAAGAAGAGATTGTCTATGGACTCGAAGGTGGACGAGAATAGAAGTGCCGTGGAATCGGCTGCTGGTGAGGCGACCGGCGGTGGCTACAGCTCGTGGTTCTCGTGGAGGAGGTCCAGTCAGCCTGTGAAGAAGTCGCCCAGCTTGGGCTTTATTAAAGGTAAGGTATCGTTTTGCTCATAAATGTTTGAGAAAAGTAAAATATTATTTGTTTATTTAACTTCTTTATTGTTGGCGTAGCTGAGGAGAGTGTCACTGTGGCTTCAATTGACACTCCTGACAGTGAATCCTCTGTCACCTGTAAGGAACAAATAACAGAGAGCAAGATTACAACCATCATCAAGTACGTATAATTCCCTAACAATAGTCTACATTTATCAAATAATTTCCATTCACAATCTAAATGATTCTGCTCTTCACCTGATAGCGACGAGAGCGCTAAAGACACGCTGAATGATATCGGCATCTCGGAGATGACCAATAGCCTGGATAGCCTTGGCACTAGCCAGTCTCTGGTCAGCTTCAGTGACGCCATCGAGGATAAATCAGACGCGCCGGTTTTGCCTAAAGAAATTACCGACCGCGAGGGCTACAGCGCTGGTATGGAGGACTCGGACGAGGAGCAGCGTGTGCGCGACGTCGGTGGCATTGACATCCCTATAGTCATCAATAACCCTAATAATCTGTCTACTAGTGCAGCCAAGAGACACGAAGGCACGCAGAATTACAGAAAGACACTGAGGCTCTCCTCTGAGCAAATTGTAAGTGGACAGAGAATTGACAAACTAAAAAATCAAATGTTTGGCTTATTTATTTGAATTGCTTCGGTAATTGAAAGTAGCAAATACGCAAAAGATGGAGCTAATAATAAGAAGACATGTTGACAAATTTTCATTTCGTTTGTTCTTTAGGCAAGCCTGAATCTGAAAGAAGGCGTGAACGAGGTGGTTTTCAGCGTGACCACGGCCTACCAGGGCACGACGCGCTGCAAGTGCTTCATTTACAAGTGGCGATGGGATGACAAGATCGTCATCTCAGACATCGATGGCACTATCACCAAATCGGACGTGCTCGGCCACATTCTACCCATCGTCGGCAAGGACTGGGCCCAATCCGGCGTCGCCCAACTCTTCACCAAGATCAAGAACAATGGCTATAAGTTGCTGTACCTGTCGGCCCGAGCAATTGGCCAGGCGCGCGTCACTCGCGAGTACCTAAAGAGCATCCGTCAGGGTGACCTCTCCCTACCCGACGGTCCGCTTCTGCTCAATCCTACGAGTCTCATCTCGGCGTTCCATCGCGAGGTCATCGAAAAGAAACCCGAGGAGTTTAAGATTTCCTGTTTGAGCGACATCAAGGCTCTGTTCCCCGAGGGCTCGCAGCCATTCTACGCTGGATATGGCAATCGTATTAATGTGAGGCTTTATTAGAGTGAAGGAGATAATAGAATTGTATTGATGGGATGATGTATACAGATTAATACTGGATTTTTTTAATTTTAGGATGTTTGGGCATATAGGGCAGTTGGAATTCCCACTACTCGAATCTTTACGATTAATCATCGCGGAGAGCTGAAACACGAATTAACTCAAACTTTCCAATCATCGTAAGTATATTATATTAAGGAGTGTGCCAATGCAACTCAAAATTTTTTCAAAGCTGTTTAATGTATTGATTTTATGATTTGCTCCTCTATTGGATAAAATTGTTTTCAACAATTTTTATTTTTTAAAGTAATCTAACCGAGTTATGAAATTTTGAGTTGGAACAATACTTTATTATTGATTGATGTACCGCGTAGTTTTTTACACACCACAACATAGGTTTTATACAAATGGCACATAAAAGAAGAGTTTGTTGTACTCTGTTTAAGCGAGCGGAGATGCATAGATTTTTTTCTTTATATGATTACAGCTACTTTTCTCAGAGTAATATTGTGGACGACTTGTTCCCACCGCTGCCAAATCGACAACTATCAGTTGGCACATCGTTAAGCCCATGACCGTACGTTAGAGTTCCCAATTGATCAAAACTTTTTTTGCTGATCATCATTTCTGTTCCCTTTCCCTTTAATGTCCAAAATCAATATCGATAAATCTGAGTTTATTCCTTTAGATTGTACATTTTGGTACCCGTCAATATAGAAATATGATATTTACAATCATCTTGATTTGAGTATAAAGATATCTGATAATTGTTAAGACACATTTTTCAGAACCTTGTTTCTAAAGGAATGAAAGTAGGGAATTATAACGTCATACAATAAAAAAGTAACATCATACTGATTTCTATTAATTTCATGAGTTCTTTTAATTTTGATTATAACATAAAAATTTAACAAAAAGAATGAGAATGAATTTTTGAAAGGAAATAATATAACTAATGATGAGACTGACACCTATAAAGAATGTCATGTATGTGAGTTTCGTGAACAACCGATTTTTTTTATTCATCATCAACTGCTATTTGTATGCATACTGTCGTCTCCGTCTGGGTTTCACATGGACATGTCTATCGCTTAAAGTTGTCTGCTGAAAATTTCTTCATCACAAAGCTCTTTCAACAAGAGTGTCTTTAATATCAAAATAGATTTTCTAGATTAGCGATAGTCTTCTAAACATCGCAATATATTGTCATCTATGATCCAGAAATGGTTCAATTCAACACTAATGTGCTTCGTTGTATGCAAATGCTCTTTCATGAACATTAACATGTTTAACAGCATAAATCAGTACCGAATTTGATTTCATTTTCTGTTTACTACAGCTGATATTTTAATTTGAAATTTCTATGTCAATAATAACATGGATATAGTTGAATTTTGAGATCAAATTTGGTTGATTGCAATTCAATAATAAATAATTCAAACAATCAATCTTTTTTTTTCAGATACTCAAATATGAGTTATATAGTGGATCACTTGTTCCCGGCACTGCGCGAGGACGCGGCTGATGAATTCAGCAACTTTTCCTACTGGCGTGAACCGATTCAGGAACTGCTGAAGCTCGAAATGCTTGCCGTGCATAATTAAGTCGATGACACATAGAAGTTGCGCAGACTTTTGTACTTCAGAATAGTATATAACGTAACTCTTAAGGCTTAATTAGCACGCGCTGAAAGCGAAACAAAGAAAGAAAGTATTAATGTGGAATTCTGGTGTTTTTTTTTTAAGTTTGCACATTTTCGGACTACAGATCAAAATTTATTTATTCTTTTACATAGAATTTACGCAATTAGATATTTTGTGATAACGGTTATACTTATTTAAGAGGTTGTGTAGGCTAAGTGTATCATAATGAAAAAATTTTCAATTGCTGCCTACGTTATGGAAAAATCGAATAATTTGTAGCATTGGGAAAAAACATCAGAATTCTACCTTAATTGAGTCGCAAGTGCGTCGAGACACGAATGACTCTTAAGGTTCGACAAATTTTTCCAAACGTAAAATATATATACTATATATTCTCTGAAAACTTTATTCCACTGGTAGTAACGCAAGTAACCGTAATACAAGTAGATAGACGACTAAACAGTCGGAAACGAACGGAAAGTGAAGAAAATTGCCTTTGTTCATTTCTTTTTTCAACGTTCTGCCTAGCGTTTCCGTTGCATCTGTTCTTTGGCGATCGTTCACGTGATAAATAACGCTAAGTATTACCGATGTAGGTAGAAGCAGCAAGAGTGCGCCTGCGTGTATGTCACTGTTAATTTTTTTTTTGTCTGTGTATGTGCCGATCGAAAGATTCTAGTCCCGGTCAGTGATGAATCGACTTTATGTGTAAACGTTTCGTACTTGATAATATAGATAATATACGTCACGTCTAAGTAGTTGCTGAATTAAATGAAGCGTATATAAGAAAAATAATCATCGTAAAAAAAATTAAAAAAATTTTAAAGCGAAAATTTGTTTGAGCTTAATTGAATTAAGATTGTGATAAAATAGTGCGCAAAAGGAGGGAATTATAACCTCAAGCCAGATAATAAAGCGAATTGCTATAAATATGTATAAGCAAGGAGATGACTACCTATGCTCTCTCTCGTTTGTCTTACAAATATTATTTTTTTTTTCGCGCGTAGCATTCCAAAGTGTATGTTTCTTGGGACGGTGGTAAATATTAATCTTCGATGAAATATTATATTTTTAATACTTTTAAGTAGATGATGATTATGTATATGTATTTTAATTTTTATTCGTTATCGCTCTTGCATACTCACATTTTCATTGTACATTTATGGGAGATCTATAGTCAAAAATTTTCTAGAGTCTTCTTTTCGATAATTATTATTGAGTTCTTATGACTTTTTAGTAATATCGTATGTGAATTACTAATTTTAAGCTTTAATTATTAAGTTTTTGTAATTTTTTATGGCATTCTCCAATGCAACTTTTTATTTATTTATCTGTAGTAGGAGAAAATAATTTATTTTTTCAACTGATTATAATGTTAGAAAATATTATATACTCTTAGAAAAAGCTCGTTTCTATTTAGAAAAGCTTTTATTTAGAAAATAATGTACTATTAAATAAAAAATAAAGTATAATTATGTGTAATGAATGATTTAGGAATTACTAAGAAGTTATAAAAACTTCATTAAAATTACTTGAAAATTTTGGATTATATTAGTGGGTTAATGGTTGCTTCTGACTATAGACTCCAAAAAACTTTTCTTATTTTTTTCAATACGAATCTGAAACATTACAACTCTCGCGTGAAATCCCAGCGGATTGACGGACTAACGTTATACCAAAGAGAATTTTTGCCGAGAGTAAAATAGGATCTTAACAGAATTCTCAGACCTAAATGAATTAAACGATTAATATAAGATCTGCACTGCAATAAAATCAGGAAGATGTTATTTATCTTTCAGAGTCTTGGAACCTATTGTCGTTTTAATGCAAATTATTAATTGCGATGTAAAGGACTTTTTGAATAATTAGTTACCTGTGTGCAGTGCTTTATTAGTACCTAGTCGTTTTGCGTCGCGAATGAAGCATAGATGAGCTTGCAAACTCTTGTACGCATAGTAGAGAATTCGTTCCTAGGATTCGTATCGACTGTAATTAAGTACTCTGTAGTTAAGTGATTTTCAAGCAGCGTATAATAGGAATTTTTCGTAAAGCGTTGATCGTTTTTCTCTTGGAAATAAAACAAGAAAATTTTGTTATTATTTTAGCTCTATTCATTTTTTTACGAGTATCTATATTCTTTTTTATAAATAAAAAAATTCAGTTCCTACCCAAGCTATTATTATTTCAACTTTCCTTTATTTAATTTCCTTTTCTCCTATTACATCATCCTACCATATTATTCCATTTTACTTACTTATTTTAGTAATTGGAATAAAATTTGACAACAAATTACAAACGCTTTATTTAAATATGGTTTAATTTATTTATGAAGTAAGATGTGTTATAATTCATTAGAATTCCTACAAAAGTTTAGTAGAAAAATTTCATCTTTTATTGTTTTAAAAATAACAAAAAATGCTATATAAGATGTATTACTTATTTTTACAAGTAACAATACTATTTTATAAATAACAAAATTCGTTTTCTGTACAATGCTACGTTACTTGTATGTCTTCATTTATCAATGTATTTGTAGGTTACTCCTAACAAATAAATTTTATAGTCTTATACAAAACAATATTTTACATAAAATTCATATTCACAACATCTGATAAAATGTTTATTCTAATCTTCAGCTTCCATATTCTCTACTTCTGCATCACCATTTTCTTTTGTATTATCCAACTTTTCGTAGCCATTCTTCTTTGTGAAAACACCATGAGCAATAAACTTGAACGTTGCCAAAGGTCTGCCTAATAATTTCTAGATAATGAAAAATGAAAAAATTGATATAATAATGATATGTAGTATAACTTGTTTGTAAAATTTATGCCCTTAACCCTCCTGTGCACTATAATCTATTCATCATTAACGGATAATGTTTCATTTTATATTTTATTATTTTGAAAGAAAAAAGAAATCTATTCTGCTAAAAATGTCTATATTGTTAAACATTTTAAAAGTAAAGTACTTAAAACTAAAACAATCAGCAAAAGAAGAGCCAAAATGAATCATTCAACGACAAGTACTAATAATTTTGTTTACTCACAAGTATCCTTGCTTGTTCTGGTGTTAAAGTCTGTCCTTTTTCACACACTGTATAATCTTGTAAGAGGGTAACTACTCCTTTTTGTAAACTAGTCGGCATACCCAGCTGCCTCAAGTGAGGTTCTATACTGTGTGAGAACTCTGGAAGTGGTCCTTCTGGTAATTCAACTGTTTCAGATGTGACAAATCCAGAGCGAGCGTACTCTTCTTCACCATAATCCTCCATCCATTTAAGGACCTTGAATTTTATTTGTGATAAAGTAAAATCCTTAAATTGTTTTGTATAATTCTCTCAAATGCAAGAAATGAAAAATTGATTTCAATATACCTTCTTTTTGTTTTCATTTGTGAAAAACAAAGCACACTGTCCATGAAGATGAGAAGTTAATTTAGAAACACCATCAATAATTTCTGTTTCTGGAGTCTTTCCTAAAGCAAGAGCAACAATTTTGTTCTTTCCAAAGAAAAATCTGCTGCCTCTCCATTCTACCCTAAGATCTTGTAATTTGTTGTTTCGCATATTTTCAACCGAAAACAAAACAATGGATTTGTACTTTTCTGCACAGACCCGTACATCTTGAATTATTTGTTGCTTTAATTCCAAGCCCTTTTTGTTGGTTTTTGTAAGTGAAACTATGGATAAAATAGAAATAAAATAAATTATTAACACTAACAGGATATTAACCTAAGATTTACAGTGGGTACATCATATAAATGTAAAAATAAATCAAATAATTATGTTTCAATTATCTTACTTTTCTTATCCCTCTTTGATTTCGGCATTTTTACGGTATTTATAAAAAATTATGTACTAGGACACCTAATTAACAATAAACTGTTTCCTACAACCGTCAACACGAGGGAATACTTTCAACACGTGTTTGACGCTACCACATAGGTATGCGATCGCATTTACCGACTGAGTCAGAGGTTAGGTTAGATTCTCAAATAGTGTATATATATAGGTTCGAATTTTTTATTACAGCGGTAATTATAAAAATAGCGGCATGTCAACTATCAAAGAGCCTAGGTATATACCTAGGTATTAAACTTCAGACAAATATTATTTTCTTTATTTTTAAATTAAATTTTTAAAAGGTTTGACCTTTTTACTTATTTAAATATCGTAGTGACGTAGATGTACCTATAGTTTTTATGTAAATTATAAAAAAATTTTATTATTTCAATAATACAATTTTCAAGAGGTTTTGGAATGTTTAAATTTTATTTACATCATTTAAGTACAAAAATCGTATTATAATTTAATGTTGATCTTCAATAAGAAAAAAAATTAGTGTATTTCGAATGAAATAGTATATATCATTAAGCAGTAGGATAAAATCATTATTAATAAAACAAGTAACATTTTTTAGATTATTGATAAGTAAGCAGGATAATAATAAGACATATTTAATAAAAAAAAATATATTCGTAATTTTTTTACTGAGTAAGATATCGTTGTATCTTTTGATTTTTACAGAAGAAAATATTGAATACTAAATTTCACTTTAAATTGACGGTACATATACAAGGAAATCGCAATTGTGCTTGGACAAAATTGGAAATTTATATAATATTATTTTCAAAATTACAATAACATGATATATAAATCGTGTACTCAATCATAAGTACTTGACTAAGTTTTAACGAGTAAGCCTTACATAAAGTAGTTCAATCTTTTGTGTAATTTACAATTACCTCAGTTGAGCTGGATTTAGCTAATTATAAAATTAAAACTTTACAATCGATTAAAGCAACTTCAACGCATGTGATTAGATTTTTTGAGAAAAGCAATTTTATCTTATTTACAGAATTCATACAATATTAAAAATGAGATGATATTGTTACTTAAAAACTTTTTTTTAAAAGTCTTTGTTACTTTCATCGATTACTACTAAGTACTTGTTAATATTGATTTTTAGTAACAGATTCTGTCATGTCATGATGACTAGAATTAATAATTAACACAATAACAGGCAGTTTAATTTAGATGGTCAATAATAAAATTCTTATTAATTTTGTTTTAAAAAATAGATTAATCTTAACATAAAAATGTTTGAGGAAACGCTAGCTATCATCGTAACGATTAACATGGATCGCATGTTTTTCGGCGTGATACGTTTTGAAAATTTGATTAAGAACTGGAGAAACTTCTGGGTCTTTTAACCATAAGCTCGTCGACATAGGCATTTCTAGCATATTTAAATAAGCTGAAAATTGAATAAAGGTATAATTAATTCTAATTAGATTATAAAAAAATTTATTATAATAGTCTGCATACCAAGTAACATTTTTGGATTTGTAAGGCTAAGTTGAATTTGAGGGTTATTCATTATTGCATTGTACATTAAGCTATCTTGATCCATTCCTTCATACAAATTTTGTAAACTAGGTCTTCTTTCCCCAAGTAACCATGCACACTTGAAAGTACATTTCAATTATAGTATTTAATGAACAATTTTATTTATAAAATATAATTTTATTGTGATTCTTGTGAACATTGTATTACTTACAGCATTCGCCTGATTATTTCCTGTAATTTTTAAGGTTTCTAAAACTTGTTGTTTTTCAAAACCCATTTCTTCTAAAGATTGAATTAATGTCGAATTGGGCTTGAAATCTAATTTTTGACACGTTTGGAAGTGATCCAGGAGAATATTTACTATATGAACCAGATTTGGTTCCTTCCTCACTGTATTGTCTGAAATATAAAGGAATTTTTCAGACTTTGGACACAATTTGATTAAAAATAGAACTTTAAATTTTTGGTGCATTGATACGAAAATTACTTTTTTTAAAGAGCTTGATAAAAGACTCTTTAAAAGTTCTCCTTCTTGCACCACCTAACGCACCTGATGTACTAGGACCAGCTTCACCTTCTACTACCTCATCTAAATTTGGAAGCTGTATGTCCTCCTCTTCCTCAGCATCCTCTTGATGCTCTAAGAGCCATTCTAATGCTTCTGTTGTATTCATTCTAGAATAAAAATATTAGTTATTACTAAATTTTCAGGACTTTGAAAATAAGTTATAAAGTTCACTTAACACAATCTTATGTGAATTAATATATTTAATTTTACTACTTTCACTTTTTATAGTAAGCTTGATAAATGTAAATTATATATTAAATATTATTCATTAGAATACTAACTTTCGAATTCGGAGTGCTTTCAGTACTTTTTGTTCTGGAAATCCCATATCCACTAGAAATTTCACAGCTTTTGGATCATTAGGAGGTTTCAACTGAGCTTCTAGTTTTTCCCTAATAATTTCATAAAATGAGTGTGCATCTGGACTGTACATAAGAATTTTCGCTGATGTTCTAACAAGTGTAATTAAAATTTTGCGAATCTCATTCTGAAACTGAATAAAAATAAATTAAATTGATACTCTTATTTATAGATAGAACTTAAAACATGTTTGAAATTTACATCTGTAGGACAGTTGGAATTTATTGCTGGTTTAGGAGGATTTCTGACTGGCAAGTCTTTTGTGGCTTCCATGATTTGTTCTTCTGTCGGGCCTTTTAACTCATCTTCTGTCATAGTTTCTTTTTCTGGACCAGACCTTACTTCCACTAATAACAGTTCATCTGTAATAAATATTTTAATGGAATTAATATTCAGCATTTTTATTCAAATTGTACATTTACAAAAGAAAATAATTTACCAGATTCTGAAATTTCTTCTTCCCCTAATGTTTTTTCATCTTCAAGTGGTTTTAACATAATGCCATGTACCAAACGAAACTGCGAAGGAGATTTATTTTTGTCATGTCCATAGAAGTGTTCAGTAGCTATGGATTTCACTTTTTCAATTGTAAAGTCTAATGTTACAGCCACATACAAAATTCCTCCTTCTAAACTGTATAAAAAAAATCAATATAATTTCTTAAAATTTTTATTTGCCAATTTACATATAGCTATAATTACTAAGTAACATATTGTAGCCAGTAAAATTGTATAATCAATTTTATTTGTACATATATATTCATCAAAATTATTTTTAGATTCAAACTACTACTACTACTTTTTCAGCTATTGATTGATTGGTAAATAACAGAAAGAAAAGGAATAATTACAAAGTATTATAAAGATAGTTTTGTTGACTACTTTGACTTATAAAAACTAATGATATTTTATGTTTATGCATATAAAAAAGGTAAAATACCTGATGACATTGATCAGAAAACTTTCTGACGCTGTGGAAGATGTTTGCATCCCACCGGAATCTTCGGAAGAGCCATTCAAGGAGTGCTTCTTAGCACTCCTTGAATTCTTCCGACTATTCCAGGCCTCTGTAATCTGCTCTTTCATCCATGGAAACATCAATTCAACCTAACACAGATAACACTATTACACTACATTATCACTGACATTTCATGATGATGAATCAAAAGTAAAGATGTAAACAAATGTAAAACATTGGTAAATTAAAGAGTCAGTTGCAAAATAAGATATAATTAGGATTATATTTGATAATTGTGCAAAAATTACGTATTGTCCCATCCACTTAATAAACATTAGTGTCTATTTAAGGAAATCAAAACTGAAATTATAGGTTACCTTTAAATAGCATTACAATATCTTTGAGTTATCGATCGAATTTAACCATGAAATTCGTCGTGTATGAACGTACCTATGAATTTCGCGGATTTCGTAAAAAAAATGCTTGCCTTAAGAAAATGGCTCGGCGAAATATAATTTTATATTATCCTAATATCACTGCTCTCATCATGCTCAAAACGTCATGTCAGCCCTTATCTGCTCCACTGATCCGTCACTTGTATGCTCGCGTATGTTATTTATATATGCCTTCGCTCGTGGGCCGCTCCAGCTAGCACGAAGTAAGTACAAGTACTTGTGATAATCTATAAAAGTACTTTTATAATAAAGTCGCAGATAACGCGGACAAGTGGCATTATTGAAAGTAGTTAAAACTTGAATAAGAATCTTAGTTTTAGATGTATGTACAAGCAAATGTCCAAAAGCTATCATAAAGTTAACTTGAGGACATTATAAAATATCTAATATGATAATTATCTAATTTTTAAATTTAGAATGCCTTCAAAATAAAATAAATTATTCTT